>JAVXUP010002323.1:0-141255 GCA_033070095.1 Escallonia herrerae
AGCAGAGTCAAAAACATGACCGCAATTGGGAAAATTTCCGACAAGAGGACTCCGCGTGTCACCTACGTGAGAGGGGAATGGGGCCAGTCCTAGGACAAGTGACAACGATAAGCTCCCCTCCTTTTCAGGGACAAGCCTATCCTATCGCCCCCGCCCACCCTTCCTCCTCTTTATCAAACCCCGCTTTGAAATCGACACTTGTTTGTAACCTTTCCCAAGTTAAAATCACAGGTATCACCGGTCAAACCGGTCACCATCACCCGACCCACCCGAATCCCGTCATCCGACCCGGATCGACAACCCGTGCGGCACGTGCAATTGCAAATACCCATCTCCATGAAAACCAGACGAAGGGGAAAAAAACAACTGGTTTTAGTGAGAGAGAGGCCGAAAAAATCGGAAGGAAAGTGAAATACAGATGGAGAAAGTCTAGAGGGACAAGCGGAGCGAAGAGCTTGAGCTGATACCACTTCCTTAAAAGCTTCGACTAGGGTTGGGCATACTGTGTACGAGGTAAATACCGAGGTTAATTATTGTAATTCTAGCTGTAATTCAGTGAATTTTGTTCACTTTCTGTATTTTGTTTTGGGCGGTTTTAATTCCTCTTAGTGCCGCATTAATTAGCGTAATCTCAATTAAAATCTTTTGTATTAATACACCCCACAAAAGACTCAACCTTTAGCTCAATTTTCGTCTAGGGTTCCGTATTGCCTCTCTCTTCTTCTCACTGCCGTTTCTGGGTTTTAGGGTTGGTTCCGTATTCATTGAATTTCTCTTTATGCAGTACTGTTCATAATTTTGGTTTCTTTTTTGGGGGGGGTTTATGTATTTGGGTGTTGATTATGTTCCAATTCTGCTTTTGTTTTTTTCAGGGTTGACATACTGCGATTTTGATTGGGAAAGTTCGGATTTTTAATTTAGTATCTGAAGCATCAGGTAATTTATATACAGTTCACAAGTTTAGGTATTGCTTTTCATGCACTTCGGGATATAGTTTAACACTGTTGTTTTTGTATCAAAATTGGTTACTTATTTGTTTTGCGTGATTGTTCTGGTTAGGGTTCATACAATGAAATATGGATGATACTATGTTTTTAATTTCAAGATGGGTGTTAGATCTCATATTAAGTTGACAACTTCTTTCCGATAAGTTTCACCTGAGTTTTTGTTGATTACGAGATTACTTATTTGAGAAGGATTTTTTCTGTTTTTGGTGCTGAAAGAAGAAAATTTTCTACAATTCTGAAAATACTGAAAAAAGAAAGGAAAAAGAGAAAAAGAATCAGGGCATGATGAATTTTGTGAAGTAGAACAAATCGTGTCCGTTGCTTCTATTCTGTCTATTTTGTGCGGTTTTATGGCTCATACTTGGTGAAGTAGTGATTGACTGTGTATTCTAAGAACTTGTTTAGAGTTATACTAGAATTGAAAGTTGTAATCTGTATCAAGGTCCTAATTTCTTTCTTCTTCACTCTATTCTTTGTTGACACCCTTATTTTGTACTCGTCATATCTTATTTTTGGAAAATAATTCTTAATGAGAATAATAGACAAAACACGAAGTAGAAGGATTTAGATCTTCTGAGGTTCTCCGGCACGATAGCCAGACTTCTCGTGTTTTGTATTTTTTTTATTAGTTAGGATTCATGTAAGAGAGAGTGATGCAGTTGTACTAGAATGATACAGTTGTACTTTTCTTGCTGGAGTATTTAGTTTTGCTTCGTTGGGTTAGATTCTATGGTTAATATCACTATATGCCTTAAGGTTAGGGTATAATTACACCCTTGTCCATCAACTATGGAAAATATCAAATACGTCCTGTGACCGGATGAACTACAAGCAGCTTTAACGTTTTGGGTAAAAGATTTATTCTACCCATTTGTTTGTCTTGAACTTCCCCTTCTGTATATTCATTTTCTAACAGAAATGGCCCACCCCCCTTGGTCATCCCCTCTGCACCCTCTATCCTGGTCTTTGCCACCCAACCCCCAACATGGCCGCACAACCACCACAACCACACACATGCGCACATACTCACACGCTCATGCCCACAAATATGCTCCCCGTTGATTGTGATGTCCCACCGTGAACTTACTCCCTTGTGGAACTGTGGCGGTGTAGCCGTTGAGGTTTTTTGGCGGCAGCAAACAGGTAGTGCTCGTGCATAAGGTGTTAGCGACGGCAGATTGGTGATGCCTAGTGTTGGCGGCAAAGGATTGGTGTTGTTAGTAGGTATGGTGTTGGTGGCATCGATTGGTGGTGCTGTTGGTGTTGGTGCTGACAGTGGCGAATTGGCGGTGTTTGTCTTAGCGGCGGAGGAATGATGGTGCTAATGGGTATGGTGCCTCCGGTGTCGATTAGTGGTGCTGCTGGTGTTCGGTGACCTGAAAGTTGCGCTTCGACCAACCGTGTACACAGCTCTCCAGCGTTGATATGCAAGCTCCCATCCTCCTCCTCAAGCCAAACAGACAGAATAGAAAAAAAAAAAAGGGGCCAAATTTGTTGAATTTGAATCTACCCAAAAAGAGATTCTGCTGAATTGGGTAAAGAGGGGGTTGTGTGTGTGTTGAAGGTTGAATGGGTAAAGTACAAAGGGTTGGATGGCTAAATTACAAATGGTTGTATCCTCATTTTATAATACGGAATGCTGACGCCTGACATAAGTAAAAAAAAGTATACAATACAAACGGTGTTATAACGGAAGGGTATATGTATTACGAATCTTTAAGATTTTGGTCTGACATGTAGCATTTGGAAAGTCGATGGAGTTGATTGTAGTTATCCTCTAACTTCAAGGGGTCTAGTGATATTTTACCTAGATTATAAGTCGCTCATCTTTCCAATTGCTTTGTTTTTGTTCATGGCTTGTTTACCTGGCATTATGCATTTCCTACTTCTGATACATTTTTAGAAGCTTTTGCTAAACATTCGTGGTCTATCTTTTGACATTTCAGCTTAAAATTCCAACTAGACCTTGTTGAATCCCATATGATGTTGTCATTTTAGTGTTTGATTTTCACCTGCATTTTATGCATTTTATTTTTTTTGATCACGCCTTTCAGATAGAGGTATTTTGTTTGAGAGTCTTCACTAGTCGAGAGCAACTCACGCTATCTTGTTTAGCACTCTAGCTATTCCATATAGAACATCATTCATATAATAAGGGCGTAAAATAAGTTTTTACGCTTGGAGTTGTTGCATTTTATTGAGCCTTTCTCCCTTTCCCTCTATGTTCGTGTGTATGTATGCTTGAATAATATTTAAGCCTTCAAATAAGTGAGTGTTTAGACACTTCTTAGTGAAGTTGAAAGTTCTTTATCACCTCTTTTCTTTCCTGTTAATTACCGACTAATTTTCTTAAGCAACTGATGATGCACACATTTGTCAGTTCAGTGGCCTTGGTGCTTACACTCCCTATAAAGCTAAGAGTTGTACTTGAGGGGCGAAGTAGCTTGGTTTGTGGTTTACTTTACCAACCCTATTAATAGTTCTTCAATATCACGTGATATGTTACATCAACTTGCTTTGCAAGGATTGGGTGTTGAATTGAAAATTTTGGGGAACGGATTCATGGTTGAACTGTTCAGATATATGTTTTCTGTTTTTCTTTTTGTTGTATTTTTTTCTCTGACCATATAAAGCACCAAACAGTGTAACAAATTTATTTGGAACATAGTTGCAAGTATTGGGTGTTGAATTGAAAATTTTGGGGAATGCATTCATGGTTAACCGTTCAGATATATGTTTTCTGTTTTTCTTTTTGGTTTATTTTTTCTCTGACCATGAAAAGCACCGAATAATGTAACAAATTTATTTGGAACATAGTTGTCAAGTCGAGATTCATGTGTATCACAATCCTGGATTCTTATCATAAATATTTTGCATTTATATAGATTGTTGTAAATAATGTGGAAAGCAGATCACTTAACAACATTGATCCATTTTAATCCCATTCTTTAGTTAAAAGACGATTGATTTTTCACTTTAGTTTGGGGAAACTATTTAGAAAAATGAAAGGTGTAAAGATTTAAAGTGAAGATCCAAAAGAAATATGATGAATTCACAGCCTGCGAACTGTTGTATCTCATTGCTATCGTAAGATATGCATTGAGTCGTTAGCTTATCCTTAATGTTTTCCCTTGCAATCTCTTTGTTATCTGCTGTCAGATGTAGTATAGGGTGGGCGTGGAAAGATTTGTTTATGAAACTCTATTGTTTTTCAATGGAGTAAATCTCGCGGGAGTTATGCATATTCAGTGGACCATGTTGACGCATACTCCATACATGTATAAAGGTGTCGAGTGTCGGACAGAGTTACTTTACTATATCCGTGTCAATGTTTGCTGTTGATGCCTAAAAGAAACTTAAGGTGAATGCGGCAATTGTATTTGAGAAGTATAAAGTTTTGTAAAATATGGTAAAAAATGAATAGCTTACTCATGGGCCGTATCAGACTACGACCTTGTTTAACTCACTGTCATGTCATGTTGATTCTTGTGTCGGAGCACTCGGAGCTTGCCAAGGTAGTATCCTGGAGTCTCCTGCTCGGCACGCCGAGGTAGTGTCTAGGAGGAGTCACCTACCCGACGGGCTGAGGTAGTTCCCAGAGGAGTCGCCTACCTGTCCGGAGGGGAGTCCTCATGTCAAAGCAATCAGAGCTCCCTGGCGGAGACAGTTCGGGAGTGTTTGATAGGAAAGGGGCATTGGTTTTTGTTAGCAAAGAAAGCAATCAAGTTACATGTTTTTTCCCTTGCAATAGCCAGCTTACTAAACAATCTCGAGGTTTTTTCTAGTCTTTAATGGATGCTAGATTTTAGACCTGCTGCAAGCAGGATGGAAGTGGGACGATGATGCGTTGGCGGTCTAATGTAGAGATCTGCTTCAACAAATTAAAGCTTCGTTTCTATTTACATGTTAACAGAATTGGGCTGTTGACTACTGTGCGTTATGTCTCGTCTCCGGTAGTTTCAAGTGAAGGAGAATGCTTTCTGTAAGATGTTTGTACTAGAGTTGTACTTTCCCTGGTATAAAATTGTGATAAATATGTGCTTAAAACTTAGATTTGAATATATAAGATAAAAGGTGCCAAAACTAGACGGTCATGTTTTCTTGAAGCTCCACAATTGTGTTATGGAGTGGTATGTTGACGATACATTTTGTTAGAATTAGTGAAAATAGTTAATGGTCTTAGGTGGTTTCATGGTGTAGTTTGTATAAAAGTAGCTGTATCTTATGTACTTGACTTTTCTTTTCATCGTGCCGAAGCCCGTCATTTTGTTTGTGGTTGTTCCCCCCTGTTTGGTTTTTTGGTTGAATAGATAGTCTTTTTCCATTTTCATATTTGGTTATTAAGATAAAGGGATAACACAATCTGGGGTTTCCATGAGGAGTGAAAAATATGATACCGGTTATGATGACTAATGGATCTAACTCATGCTGCTTTTGACTGGTAGATCTAGTAAAGGACAAGAAGATGGTCTTTTAACAATGATTTTTGAGATGTCTATCTTCTGATCGAAAATACAAGGCCAACAAAGTTTCAAGAGAAAAAAAAAGATGAGAAAAACGCCAAGGTTTTGCCTCATTTGGGGATGATGGAGAATGTATATTCTTTTTTGTAACTGGTGGGCGTCCCAATGGAGGAAGATTCTGTAGTTTTACGTTTTTTTTTTCTTTTGCAATTATAGGTCTTATATACTGTTGGTCTATGCTAGGCACATTGAGCAACTACATGTTGAACTTGTATTTAATCCTTGCAGGGTGCATGAGAATTGTAATGTTCTGAGAATCATTTGCAATTTGTTTCTCCAAAGATGAAGGAAATTTTATCTTGGAAGTCTTAACTGGCACGGTCATCATGACACTTGAGGACTTCTTTACCCTCACTGAGATGAAAGATGGGCTCACAGCTACCGCTCGAGTTAAGGAGCTTGTCACTGTAATGCTGAAAGATAAAGATATTGTCATAAAGAATGTTGGCGACACAACCAGGCAGTGGTCTACTGTTGCAAGTAGTATAGCAGCAACTGAGAATAAGGACTGTCTTGATCTATTTATCCAGTTAGATGGGCTCTGGTTCATTAATAGGTGGCTTAAGGAAGCTCAGAAGTTTGGTAATGATACTGAGGACAGGTTTGTGGAAGAATCTATCATGGCATTGTTACGAGCACTTGAAAAGCTGGATATAGACAGTAAGAAGTCGATTTCTTCGGGGATTTGGACGACTGTCGAAAATCTCCTTGGCCACGGTAGCTGTAGGGTTCAGGACAGGGCCAGAGCTCTGTTTAATAGATGGAAGCAGGATAGAGACAGTGATTCAGTTCCCCAGGATATTGAGAAAGTCGAAGCATGTCGTGATGGTAGAACTATTCTTGCAGATCGCGTTGAAGAGAATGGATGTTCAGAAATTTCTCTTTGCAGCGGAGGTAATGAAGAAAATAATGTAGAACCTGAAAGGCTCGACGATGCACAGATCCAGAAATCTGAGAAAACTCTGGACCATGCAATCATTAAGGGTGGGACTCCAGATCATGTGGAGCCTGTTACTGATAACCTTGCTGCCAATGAACATTCCCTCGTAGATAGTTTAGAAGGTACCTTTCTGGAAATTGTTTGCAATTTGGATACTGAACTTCCATTATGCATGTTTATGAGACTTTCTTTTGGTATATGAATTCTTTACAAGTACTTTTATGTTTTAAACTGAATTTGTGCAAGACGGTTTTCATAATTCTACCAAATTGTGGCTCTGCAGTTAGGAAGGAAGGGGCTGTCCAGGGGAAGCTATGTAGTGAGTTGGGTGAGCGTACTGATGATGTAAAGCAGAAGCTGAAGGCTAGTCCTTCGGAGAACACAACTATTTCTTCAAGTGCAGAAGTCTCAAAAGCTCCAGATTGTGCGATGGTACCTGATTTAAAAGAAGTTGTTGATGCCAAAGATGAAGACCTTCGTCCAGTAGATTCACCTTTAGCTAATTTGAGAACAGATGTGTGTGAGGGAAAGAGCGGGATGGATGATGAAGCAGCTAGTGAAGTTGAGGAAGATTCTGGCAATGATTCTGATTATTATAGACCGGCGGTGAGTGCGAATGATCCCGGTGTAGTTAACAAGAGGTCTGATACAGATAATGATTATAGTATGGTAGATCCGCTAGAAGTTGCTCGACAAGTTGCTATAGAGGTGGAGAGGGAAGTGGATTGCAGAGAACCAAGTTGCAGTTCTTCTGAAAAGATATTGGATGGTGGAACCAGACAGCCAAACAGCCCCGATTCTACAAATGGAAGAGAAAATCAACCCATTGAGGTCCTACTTGAAGAGGCGTCCACTGGACCTAATTTGACTGTGAAGGCTTCACCAGTGGAGGAGCCCTTTGGTGGTGCAGAAAACCAAGCTGCGGAACGAGGAAATATTATGACAAATGAATTGGAGTCCTCTCAGGTTACTGAGGCGGCTCAAGAGCCAGAAGCGAATGCAAACAGAGGCTTTTGTGGTTTTGATTTGAATGAAGAAGTTTGCTCCGAGGAATTAGATTGCACGATGAATTCAATGTCTACCCCAATCTCTGTTGTTTCTGCTTCAAGGGCAGCAGCAGCTACTGAATTGCCTGCTGCACCTCTGCAGTTTGAGGGAACTCTTGGATGGAAAGGATCTGCTGCAACTAGTGCTTTTCGCCCTGCATCACCTCGCCGAATTCCTGAAGTTGACAAGACCAGCAGTTCAAAGCAGCGACAAGACTACCTTGATATTGATCTGAATGTGGCGGAGGTTGTAGACGACAAAATTGCAGATCTAATGTCGGGGAGACAAATACCAACATCCTCAGGACTTCCCTCTAGGGAATCCTCAGTAGAAGCGAGTCCAAGAAGGTCAGATAGGCTAGACTTGGATCTTAACCTTGTGGGTGATGGTGGTGATGCTCCATCAGATTGGAGGATTGAGCGACGGCTCTTTCGGCATGGGAATGGCCATCAAAGTCCATCTCCTTCGTCGTCGTCATCCTCAATGCATCCTTCCTTGAGGAACTTTGATTTAAATGATCAGCCATCTTCCTTGGATCATCTTTATCTGGGTAAGTCATCTCAAAATTTATATGCTTCTGGAGGGCGTAGACCAGAGGACTGTGTAATTTCCATCATGGGTGCCAGAGTTGGGGTCAGGCAAAACGACATTGTTCCTCAAACACTGCCCATCCTTAACGGTAGATTTTCAGATCCTGCAGTGGACGCTACTTCGGCAAGACTTGGGGGTATCTTGGGGATGGGATCTGCCATGCCTTATGCACATTCTCCTGTTTATGGGTACAATGGCCTCACACCAGGACCTACTCTGCCTTTCACGCCGACAATGTATGTTCCTGGAGGCCCCATGTCTTACATGGTGGATGCAAGAGGAGCTCCTGTCGGACCTCAAATTTTAGGTCCTGCATCGGCATTTCCGCCTCCCTTTGCTCAGCCGCCTTTCATCATGAGCATGAGTGATGCACTCTCTGGTTCAAATGGGGCTGGGCCTTCGCGGCATAATTTTGATCTGAACGCTGGCTTGATGATGGAGGGGGGAAATCGGGAAGCTGCAAGTTTGAGGCAGCTTTTTAACCCTGGTCAGCAGGTTATATCCTTGGATGACCATATGAGGGCCAATTCGCAACCTTCTTCTAGTTCTGGTGGAGGAAGACGCAAAGAACCGGATGGCGGGTGGGAGCCTTACCAGTCGAACGTCAAACGCCTTCATCCGCCATGGAACTAGAGTTCTTTTCCTGAGCTCCCTCTCTTCGAGAGCAGGCTAGTCATTCTGTAGGCAATAGATAGAGAGACTAGGCGAGCCTGGTGGGAGTTGACTTGGTATATCTGAATAAAGACAGGGAGATTAATTGCCAAAGGTGAAAAGAATTTAGGTTTCATTGCTTCAAACGGATTTATTTCTTATTTTCCTTTTCTATGTTTCATAGAAAAGCCATTGCTATAACAGAACGAACTTGTAGCTGGTATTCTCTTCGATATATATCAAAGGAAGTTAGAGTCAACGTGTAAACATGTTTTTTGATGCTTCGGTTTTTACTGTTTAACATAACTGTTGTACAGTGGATACAGTTTTGATTCGGGTTCCTTCTTCTTTTTTTTTTTTGGCAATAACATAGAAAGGTTCGTGTTCCTGTGTTGTTAATATCGCGCCTGTGATACTATAAAATAGCTCCTAGTAAACTAGATTCTTCTATTATGGGTACATTTATTCGACTATCGGATGGTAGATTCCATGTTAAAACTTTGGCAACCCCTATTACAACATTGCTTGCTCTGGAGTGTGTTACTACGTGCTTCTGACATGTTTTAACAAAGATCATATATGTTTGGAGCTAAAACTAGCAAGGTAGATATGAATCATATTTGACCTATTGAATTGAATATCAACTCCGGAGAAAAATGGTCAATAGGAGAGAGACACTTTTGAGGAGCTTTAATCTTTTTTGAAACTGTTGGCAATTTGGTGAATCGTAAGATTTGTCGCATTAGCTTATTAAACAAGTCTGAGCTATTTAGCCTGAGTAGTTCTCTCGTTTACGTTATTTCTTATGAAAAATATTCAAGTAATAATCATAAAATAAATATTATTGATTGACAAGTCGGAGGGTGAAAATAATAATTATCTAATCTTAAGAAAGAGGAAAAAAAGGTCTTTTATAAGATGTCAAAGAAGTACGGAGTATATTACTCCTTTCACAGTAGAATTTGACGAGAACAACTTTGACCAGCTCGGTTAATATGTTGCATTGCGTCTTGCGGAAGAGAGAGGAAGAAGGAAAGAAAGTCGTCGTCGACCGTTTAAATTAAAGAAGTCTGTGTTCGACGAAGAATGTGAAACTCTCAAGAACGAACAGGTCTGTACGCTCTCCCCAGTCTCCACTCTCACAAACGATTGAGAAACAGGGCTAGAGAGAGAGAGAGTAAAAGCAATGGAAATTTCAGCAAAATCTGTGGAATATGTACGATCAGTAATGTTCAGGCGCATTACAACTCAAGCCATCAACTTGGGTACGTACAGTATCTCTGTTTACAATTGTCTTACCTTCATTGTTTGTCCCCCTTCAACTAGTGGGTAAGCTTACTGTTCTTTTTCTAATCAGTAGATGAAAGGAACCTGGTTTTTAGGACGGTGTGCTTTCTTGTAACTTATGACAAGTTTTGACTGCTTTAAGACCATTTGTTTGGCGTCAAAGTTGAATCATCCCACCTTTTTTATCCTGCAGAATTTGATCATAAAATCGGAGCCATCGTTAAAAAGGTGGATAGCCATTTAGATGCATGTGGAGTGATCCACTCTTGATTTCTTTCTTATCTCATTTTAGTGCTTTTTATGGCAACGAATCTCATATGGCTCCATTTTCAGTTGCGAGTTTGAAGGTTAGGTATTATTGTAAAGTTTGACGAATCAATACAATTTGCAGGACTACCGCACATACCTTTAGCAGTTGTTCCTACCTTATTACTATGTGGAACATGCGTGGAAGTTGACTTTTTAAAAAGGGTCGTGGTATTGGAATTCCATTTTACTAGAGTTATCGATTATGCCTGTATCCAGATGTGAAAAGGAAAGGTATACATAAACATAGGTGGAAGGTAGGCTGTCTTCGGACTTATATTTAGTTACTGGCAATTGTAAAAATTAGAGGTATGTGTTGCAATAATAGGTTTTTGGTACTCTCCAATACCAAACTAATGGATTCTTTCGGTCTGAACAATGCTCTTAGAGGTTTCTTTTTATTAAGATGACTTGCGCCTAAGTCCATAAAGCGATAAGTAGCAGACGAGGGCGTCTAACTAAACTCTTTAGCTGGTTCCATACGAGAAATTTATCAACTGCTAACCATGTTCTAGGAGTAATAATTACTCATGCATTGATGCTGTGGAAGCTTTGGATATGCTTAAGTGGAAGTGGCTCACCTGTCGTCGTTGTTCTTACGGGCAGCATGGAACCAGGATTTAGAAAGGTAAGTTACTTGTTCTTGATAGTAATCAAGGTATATAATGTCACACTTTCGTCATAATTATCCAACTTCAGTTAATTAGTTTTTTCACTTTTTTGGTAGGGTGATGTACTGTTCCTGTACCTGAATGACTCTCCCATACGTTCTGGAGAAATTGTCGTCTTCCAAGTTGAAGTATGCTCTCTTTTTACTGGAATACGATATGCATCTCATCTCATTTCCATTATGATTCTCTGGTAAAGCAACCATGTTCCGCTAAATATCCTACCGTTTTAGTTATATGCTGTCTACCTATCAGCTTAATTTAGCTAAAAATTTAGTTCAATGTTTTGCTTATTCTCCACCTACCTTGAGCAAGTGAGTATATCCAATATTACATGGACTCGGCTACAAAATGTCAGCCGCGAGTAAGTGGCGAAGGGACAGATTGATCTGATTCACAAAGCCAATGACAAGGGGCGTGACAATGCCACTTTTCGTTGTTTTGTTATTTTTAGGCGACATGATGCTACATAGAACATGGAAGTTGCCTGTAGCAGGAATGTAGTTTGCCGCGCTTGACTAATGGATCTTAAATCCATCATCAAACATGCTTAAGCATTTCCTTTTGCTTATATCTTGCCTTTTGATGCTCTTTTCTAACACAATTTCTATATTTTCTTCTGACTTATAATTCTTTATTTCTAGGGACGGGATATTCCAATTGTTCATCGCGCAATAATGGTACTATGTGACTTAGTTTCTCATTTATGTATCTATCTGTCCTGATTTTTGTACTTGCTTTCATTTTTATACGTAGTTTTTATGTTCTTGGATGAATATTTGGCTTTTATTCAAAGTCCTGCTTTGCTCCTTATAATCTCAAGGCCTCAGACAACCAAAAACATATAATTCTAGTAGGTTTGGGTATTCAACATGAATAATTCTTGCTGCAATTGGATTAGTCACCTGTTCTGTCTGAACCATCGAGGAACCATTGTTGTCGCATGTAATTTCTTTTGATGGGTAGAAGGGATAGGGTTTTTTTTTCTTTTTCTGAAGGGGGGGGGGGGGGGGTGCGCCAATTGGGAAGTGAATAACTGAACATTGGAGTGTTTTTGTTTTCTCAAGTTACCATGTGTTGTAATTGCAAAATTGAAGTTTTAATATACATAAGTGTATTGAGGAAACATTATAATCATTATTACCAGACACAAAGATATTTTACAGGATAAGAAGTGAAAAAAACTATAAGATTTCCATTTACTGACCACACAGAATGGGTGCCGGCGTACCTACCATCGAAGGTATGTCACTTGTATACATACTTTCAGTACCATTTCTGTCTATGAGTGTTAGGAACAATCCAAAGTAGAGAAGGGAGAAGGGGAGAAGGGGGTGGGGGTGACTAGGTTAGGGCATTAAGACATTACCTGGCATAATAAGTCAATGTTTTATGTCAAAATGAATCATCAAGAATACTAAGAAGGTGTAACCAATGCACACAAGCAAACTAGGTTGCATATGCCATGTAGAGTCCAGAAGTTTGGCTGCAGCCAGTATGCACAATCTGACTTTTACAGAAAGTGTGTTTGGGTTCTGTTGTTGAATAATTGGTGTAAATGCTGTGCATAATTTTGTGAGAGATAGTAGTCAAGGAAGAACAAGCCTAGCTCATTTTCTAGAAAAGACTAGTGTAGGAAATGCTTATGAAAAAAACCAAGACTGTGTTCCAAAAAACATGGAGGTTTCATCTAGACAACAGCTTTGTTTAATAGGATGGAAATTAGGGAAAAAGTGCTTTCTGGTCTCAGATGACAGTTTGAGGCTTGTGATTTCTCTACATCTTTTATGGAATTTACATCATTCTGGTAGGAATGGTGGCAGCAATCTGCATGTCAGCAGCATTTCCATGTCTTTCTGGTGATGTGCAACTTTTATTTTTCCTAGCTTTCTAGTCTCTATTAGCTGGTTTATACACAAATCTATGAACGTCAAAAGTGAGCTTGCTTCCTTGACCATCACTGATCATCTAGAAATGTTTCTTCCATCAAGAGCTGTTTAGTACAATAGTGATGATCAGCAACGTGTTATAATGTGAATTACGTTAGCATTTACTTCAGATAAACTGCTTTTTCACATTGAGCTGTTCCCTTATAGGTCCATCAACGTCGGAATGGGGATGAATTCAACATTCTCACAAAAGGTACATGCTAAAGGCAATGTAGCTAGAAGTTCCATTTTAATGAGCTCAGGGTGCTAAAAGGCTTATGCCAATCGAAACTTGTGCCAGAAGACTATACAAGAGAAAGTTGATGGAACAATTTTCCCTTTTTGTCTTCTGAGAACGGCTGTTCCAAGTAGGTCAGTTTAATAGGTTAACTTGATCTGCAAAAATTATCATATATAACATTACCTCAACACCAGAGGGATGAGAAGGGTGGATTTTTTAAGTATTATCAAGAAGCTAGAGTCCTCTTTAAAGGGGTTCCAAAGGTAAATAAACATCCGAATCAACCATATTTCTCAATGACCAAGAATTGACAATTGGCGTGGGATGAATTGTAGAATATCTGGAATCTAACGTAAAGATCTATTTTTATGAATCGTTCATTTAATGAATTTCGGTTCTTGCTCAGACAACCGTATATTATCTCTATTAGTCTTAAAAGGGCATTGCCTACCTAAGTGGGACTCTTTAAAGTACAGGACATGATGGATATATGTATACTGTATACATATATATCTCTAGTTAATCCTTGTAGTAGTTCCTTATAACCCTTCAATCAGATACGCCTCTCATTCTTGTGCTTTGGAAAGGTAGATATAGCACACCTACCCTCAATTTCAGTTGAAGATTTTTCTTTCAATCTCATTTGGCACTACCATAAAATTTTAATTCCTGATACTTGTCAAATTTCCTTATGCAGATGCGTGTTCATAGCACATGCTTACCTATTTTAATGTTATGTTGTTCCATGTTCAGGTGACAATAATTCCGTGGATGACCGACATGGCATATATGCTGATGGTCAACTGTGGCTCGAAAGGAATCATATAATAGGAAGAGTGATGGGGTAAGGTGTCTTGGTTCTAATCTGAAATGAAGATTATCAGGTGCTCTGTCCTTGTCTCTTTTGCTACTGTCCGAATAGAAAGAGTACTAAAACCTCAAGAAATTTATCAACATGGTCAGGCAGGGTAATGAAGTCCATTTTTTGTTCTTTTTGGTTGGAGCCCAATCTGCACTTCTGTTACCTTCCCTATGTATGTGCTGGGCTTCACCCTGCCAATTTTGTCGCAGTCTTGCATGGCCTCAGTCTACTTTATAAGGATGATCTTTGATTAGAAGCAGAACCATCACTGAATCCTCAAGCTCAGCCTTCAAAACCCCTTGTCCCAAAGCTTGGGATAGACCTGTGTCTGGCTGCCCAAAGCTCCATGAAGGCGTTGGTGGCTGCCCCCAGTTTGTGAGATAATCCACAGAGCCATTCCCCTGCGTCACCTCTGATAAGAGTCATGCCCCTGACTTGCACTGATCCGGCATGGCACTACCACCCCTCATTGGGTTATTGGCAGTGAAAGAACTTGAGGCTCCCAGAGCCTGCTGAGTAGGGAGCAGCCAGGCAGCTTAAATCTCCTCGGGCACATTGTGAATTTCTCAAACTAGGGAGTTGAAGGAGAGAGGGTCCTGGTGAAGTTACGACATGGGGTTTATCTGAGCAGCACAAAGATTGTCCTTTACCCGAGTGTGGAATTGATTTGGTCCACAAGTCCACAGACATCTATCTGGGGGCAAGCATCTCCCAAAGTCTGCATGCATCACCACATTCATCAGGGCGTGCCTGTAGTTTCATCTCCATGCTAGAAACTCTTACACAGAGCTGTCGCGACATTTGTTCTTCTGTGACACGCCTATCTTAATCTACTGGGGGCACTTCAGCTTCCAAATCCAATTCCATCTCCGCAATGCGCATGACCTTTCCCTCGCAACATTGTAAGCTGACTCCATGGAGATTTAGCCATTGTGAGTGGGCCTCGATACAGGAAATGCCACAAATGATTCTCTAACCTCTTTATTGATAATTATATCACATACTATCATACCGTAACCGGAGTGAGCAGCTGTTGTATGGTTGTTTGAGGAGCGTTAAGAATCCAAACTTTCTTGTTCTTGTTAATGTTATCTTCAGCTCTTACTATTACAGATAGCAGATCATCTTGAATTGCATTAATGTTCATTATTCTCTTAAGTTCTCTGAGAATTGCAGTTCATGCTTTTGCCATAGATCACATTTTAAACTCTTCTTGATAACATTTTAAAATTGCAGTACTTTAATATGCTCTTGTAATTCTTTAGTTGTTTCTAATACTCATCTATCCATGTCTCGAAAATTCATTTTAGGTACTTGCCCTACGTTGGTTGGGCAACCATAATAATGACAGAGAATCCTGTAATAAAGGTGAGACTACTTGACTGGGTAAGCTTCTTAATATCAACAAGGGTCACTATCTCCATTTCTTTGTTGGGGGCGGTGTTGCAACCATCTTTTTCCTGCTCATGTTGTGTTATAATTGATTTGGTCTTTGGAGCAATGCTATTGCCAAAGAATAGTAGGAGTATTAGCTGATACTGTATCCTACTGCTGCATCTCCCTTGTTTTACTGTTTATATACAGAATTATCTTTGCTATTAGAACTCTTCGATCGACTACTTTTAGCGGTCAATGAACTTACATTATGAAATAGGAAGATTTCCGCAACACGCACAGAATTTTGTCGTACGGTATGATGAATAGGTCAAATTTTATTTTGCAGTATCTAGTGCTTGGTGCATTAAGCTTGATGGCTGTTACCTCCAAGGAGTAAACATGAAGATTTTTGCAGGATTTGTAAATCCATGAGCTTCTTTGGTACAATTGTCAGGCCTCCAACAATCACAGGCAAAACCAGTAACTAGCTAATTATATGAGAACTTAAGCTGTCTCCCTGGACCAGCTCTAATGACTCTCGAATGAAGTCCACGCCGTATAGATTGATACATAGTCATTCAATCTGTATACCTACAGTGTATGCACCCACAAAAGAATAAAGCAAGAGTACTAAATTTTGTATGTAGTCTTAAGTTTCTCATTTCAGGGGGGCCAACTGAACAATCCGAAGTTCTTATAACGCATTTGATACTGTCTCTGCACAACTCTTGAATGTATTAAATTTTGTTGAATGTACACAGAAAAATAACAACCAGAGATTGTCGAAGGAAGGTATGATTTCTCTTTGTTATTTAGATGGCAGTGAAGTATGCAGCCTAACCTTTAATTTTGCTGATGAATGCTCTATAAGGTCTTCTATTCGTAGTTTATAGAGCATGAGTATTTGGTACTTCAATTCCTCTTAACTAAGAAAATAAAAGTTGTTTACCCAATTAGAGTGTTAATTCTCCTGCAACTATTTATCAAAATCCTTATTAGATTAGGAAAAATGGTGGAGGGGAGAGCAGTCTCATGTTATGAGCGTCCAGATGTTAGTGATTATTGCTATTAGATCACCAGGTTAAGAAATATTCAACCAACCTGAATCCTTTTATGAGGAGAATGCTTTTGTCTTTACTTAAGTCAAAAGAATGACTGTACTTGTTTCCTAAAGCAAATTACATTCTGTTGGAGCAATTATTTGGCGGCCTCACGAAAAGGATTATGGTTTTTTTTTTCTAAACAAAAGGGACTCAAATAGTGTGTCAATACGCAGATTTAACAGATACAATTTAGCTAAAATAAAGCAAGAAGCTTGAGATTCTGTTTTCGACCAATGCAAAATTATTGTTTGTTTTTCCAGTCTCAAAAAGATTTACAATCTTCGTTTTATACGCAAAGATTTACATCTGATAGCTGTTGCATCGGGTAAACTCCACTGGTTAGTGTCCGGTATTGGGATCACTATCATAGATGCCTCCTGATTGATTACACCTTTGATCTTTATGAAGCAAAATTCTCGTTACAGAGACAATTGGCGAACAAGGGGAATAAAGTTTAAGTTCTGGGTACCAATCTCACCTTGAGGGGGGTTGCAACCATTGGTTTCCTGCTCGTGCTATAATAGCCAAAGAAGAGTACAAGTATTAGCACATACTGTGCCATACTACTGCTGCATCTCCCTTGTTTTACTGTTTATATACGGAATTATCTATGCTATCTGAACTCAATGAACTCCCATTACCATATAGAAATACTTCCTCAACACGCCCAGAATCCTAAGTTGTTAAAGGCATTTGATATGCTGTTTTTGCACAACACTTGAATATACTAAATTTTGTTGAATGTCTACAGAAAAATAACAATCAGAGATTATCAAAGGAGGGTACGATTTCTCTTCGTTATTGTAGATGGCACTACAGTATGTAGCCTAGCCTTTAATTTTGCGATAAATGCTAGAGGAGTATAGTGTGAAATCTTCTATCCGTACCTTATAATATGTGGTACGTAGTTCAATTAATCTTAACTAAGAAAAATAAAAGTTGTTTACCCAAATTGGGTGTAAATTCTCCTGCAACTAACAAGCGTCAAGATATTAGTGATTGTTCGTGTTAAGGCATATATGTTGTATTGTAGCGAGAAGAAATCAGATCTGAATTCTTTGACGAGGAGAAGAAATTTTCAAACTTGTTATCCGCTTCAGGGTTTTTGTAAGAGTTCCCTAATACTTTTGTCTGTTTTAAGTCAAGAGAATGATTGTATTTGTTTCAAAAATCCAATTACATACTAGCGGAGTAATAATTTGGCAGCCTTGTGAAATGAATTATGTAAACCCTCTTAACGTTGCATTGTATGCCCTGTGCGGCTTCAAAAAACAAAACATGGGGACTTAACAAGCGTGTCAATACGGAGACTTAATAGATACTACTATTTAGCTAAAATAAAGCAAGAAGCTTGAGGTTTTGTTTTCGAGTAATGCAAAATTATTATTTATTTATCCAATCTCAAAAGGATTTTATAATCTCCATTTTATATCTAATGTCTTACCACTTTTTCAAAACCAAACAATTAATCTCGCAATTCCTCTGTCACGCCCGTCCTATCTCCTCTCACTCTCTTCTTTATTTATAATATAGCTGGTCTAGTTATTTTCTATATAAGAACCCTAGCTAATAATTTTTTATTTGACGATTATCCTTTTATTTCTACAAATGTACATATATGTACATCTTTTTTTTTTTGTTCATAAAAAATATGTACACATTATTATTAACTTCTTTATTTGAATGTTAAACTAATTATGATAACCAAACATGAAATTGGGTGACTATACAATCTCCAAAATAGAATCTTTTCAACGATATCAGAAATATGAAAACGATTACAAGACACTTGCTAGCCAGACAAAGTGTTACTACGGTTGGTCTAGTTATTTTGTGGTCTTTTGTGATCATGGGTGCAGTGTATACCCACAGAGATATCTGACTTCGAAGGTCACAGCATGAAAAAGACATGCCATGCAGTGCCAAGACTACCAAAATGGCGAAAGACAAGCTTCCTTTTAAGGTTTGCAAAAACGGAGCATACCAACTCCATGAAAGGGCTTCACATCAAACCAGGCAAGAAAAAAAATTGCTAAACAACAAAAAACATGGACCATTCATTGCAGCGGGTTTTTGAAAAATCTGCAGCTGCAGTTCTACTGCTTGGCTTATCATGCATTAAGTCCCACTTCTTTCTCTAATCACGCTTTATTAATCGTTCATAAGTTTTTCGTGTTTATGTGGTAGTACAATTACTCTTAACTAAGATAATTTATCGAAGTTTTTCATTAGAGTAGAGTCTAAATTCTCTTGCAATTATTTAGTACTATGTTTTTTTTCGTACAGAGAGAAACAGTGGATTGGAGGGAGAAAGTGTTGTCTCGTCAAGACCGTGAGCGTCCAGGCGTGAGATTCTTCACGTTAGATCACTAAGCTAAGGCATGCCACATCCAACTGTAGCAAAAACAAAAGAAAAAAGAAAAAAACCCAACCTGAATTCTTTGACGAAGAGAACACGTCTTTAATAATTTCAAAATCCTATTACCCCATAAAAAAAATTATGATAAGCTTGTTGACGCCGCAATGTATATCCAGTGGCTGCAGGAAAAATCAAAGGACTCAAAAAGTGTGTCAATACCTAGATTTAACGTAGGTTTAATGAAGCATAAGAAACTTGAAGCTGCATCTCATTTTATCGGAGTCCTACTAATTTTAACTGTCAAATAGTTATTATCCATGCAAAATACTAAGAAATTACCGAATCTACACTCCGTACCCCTATATGCCTTGGTCATAAAGTAAAGAGGACATGCCACCCCTCTGCCATTGATGTCCTTTCTTGCACTCCTGACCTGGTGGGTTGTACCTCACCTCGTATTGTCCCTCCCATTCGTCCTTCCTTCTCGTCTCTCCTCCCAAAGAACCTTTGTTTTGTTTCACTCATTTCCTCACCCAAGGCAGGGAACAAACCAGAGAGAAAAAACGCAGAAATGGAAGAAAAACTTATAGTTGACTCTAATAATTATCAACTATAAGTTTTTCAAAATTTCTCACAAATTTTTAAGGCTCCAAACAAATTTTATCATTTTGAACTCACATAAAATATTAAAAATACATACGATTTCAAAAAAAATTATAAATTTCTATGGCCTAAAGTATCCTACCAAAAAATTTAGCATGCTAACAGTCACTGTGCATTGTCCAACTCTCGTGCCGAACATAGCACAAATCCATGATACATTGTGCAAGCACAAGATATCACTACAGAGCACTGACCCACTTTATCTTCTTTTCTTCTCTCTGCCAACCACCCACAATATACCTGATGCACTCACCCATGTTACAGACGCATGACACCTACGCTTATTCACAAAAACACGCACTAAAACACACATTACACACCCACACTCACGCACCTAGCAATCACACCAAAAAAAAAAAAATAGCATTAAAATCGATTTTCAAGAGGCTCGTATACACACACGGACATAGCACTTACACATGCGTGCTGCCCCTCGACAGCCTCTTTCTCTCACAAATACATGCACATATATTCACACAATCACAGACTCACGCACACATTAACACACACCATATTAACCCCCCCTCCCCCCAAACACACACACACACACACACACACACACAATGACTGCCTTCACGACAGTCCTCACATATGCACACACACTTGTTCACATAAACTCACACACCCTCATGCAAAAGACTCACAAATATCACACAACCTCACGCACAAGACACACACTGCAAATCCTCACAGCCACTACAAGAAACAGAGCCTTTCAGTGGTCGCTAATTAGAATTTTACAGTTGTTAATCCTATTAAGTGACTGCAAATGGCTGTCGCTATAGGCCAAGTCGCTAAACTTTAACAACCGCAAAACACACATACCCTCACGCATAAGACATACACATACACTGTAAATCCTCACGGCCACTATAAGAAACAGAGCCTCTAGTGACCGCCTGTCGCGGTTGCTAAATAGAATTTTGTGGTCGCTAATCCCGTTTAGTGAATTCAAACGATGGTCACTAAAACGGTCGCTATAGGCCAAGTTGCTAAACTTTAGCGACCGCAAAACTTTATGATCGCTAAAATTAGCTACCACATTGACCAGTTTAGGGACCACCGCAACAATCGCTAATTCTTTTTTGGCAATTACTTATTTTTAAATTAGAGACTGCGTTGACCAGATTAGTGACTACTATAGCGGTCACTAATTTTTTTGTTAGCATTTAATTTTTGCAGTCGCTGATTTTTTTGTATTTTATGACAAATTTTGTATTTGATTTGGTAAAATCAGTAATCATAATCATTACACTATCGGCCTGAACTCGTTGGAACAAACAACAAGCTATTATTTCAATGGCAAAACCAAATTTCATATACAACAAAGCACATATAATTAAATACAATATAAGTCTCACAGGTGTATTCAACTAAAAGAATGATGGTTAACACTCTCTTAACTAATAATAGGAACTACAAATACAATACACTACACAAACTTATTTTATTTACTGCTATATCTACACTGTTTTTATCATTAACTTGATGTATGACCTCATGAAGTTGAATTGTTCCGTTTGCATGATACACATAACCATCATCATTGCCAATAGCCAAGGGATTTCTTCCTTATGCAATCACCATTCTTTCTCATTCATGAGTATAGACAGAGAAGATGGAGTAAGCCAAAAAGTCTTGGCACTCTCGCACCGCATAAGCCTCCTTTCCTTCTCATTGTTATGTCCTTTTACATACGAATTCATCAACTTTAGGCATAAGTCCCCGCTACATGGAACAAAAGAATTTAATTAACAAACGCATTGAAACAGGAAATGTATATTTATATATATAAAAAGGTAACTTCTAGCAATATCCATACATAAATCTACACCCCACATATCAGCCTATAGAAAACATAATTGAAGTTATGCAATTATCAACCAACAATAGGTACAATCAATACTCGAAAATACTAAATGGATTGCTTTCGACATGCTTTGGGTATTAATCAAAGGATTATCAAAAAAATTACAAAAAGTGAAGGTGATGACTAAGCTTGAAGCGATTTTCAACCACCTTTTCTTTAACCAAGATAAAAATCCAGAAACAACAGGCTGCTACAGATCTAAATTCAATTATAACTGCACTCATTTGAGCTATAAAATGCATGATCAATGTAGATTACCCAAAATATAGTACAATAACAGTTAAGTTGATCCAAGGCAGGCAAAGATGAACGAATTATTTAAGTAGGCTTCAATCAGCAGTAAACGTACTTTTCTATAATATATCAAGAAATAATAGACGTGTATAAGATAGATCAATGACAAGCAAAGGCAAAGAGATTATGGACATTGCATTTTACTTCACTAATCATGCTTTTAGAATTACAATGGATGATAGATACTATAAATTCCGCACAAGATGAATGTAGGACTGAGTTTGAGATTGTTTGTAATGATTTACAACCATCTGCCTCAATATGATCTCTCTTCACACTATTTAAATCATCAGCTCCTTCAGCTTGGTCAAGCAGTGACTGCGAAAAAAATTTGGAATAGAATTACAAAGCAATCATATGTTATAAAGGTGAAACATATGGGCTTATCATTGCCTTGATGCTCAAAAAAAAAAAAAGCAGATGATACATGGTTTTCTCTAAGTAAGAGAAGTACAAAATGCAACAGGTACAAATTGCTCCACTTAAACTTTGAAATGCCAAATCTATGTAGAGCACTCGTATAAAATACTCATCTAATAGATACATTGATCCAAAGATAAGAAAATGAAGCAGACTATGGTATTTTTTTTTATCAACGTGCTTCCGAAATCAATAAAAGTGGTTTCAATTTACAACAAAGAGGTGATGGTTACATGATGACTAAAGGAACATTTTAATGCAAACTGAGATTTGAAGCAGATCAAACCTCATATACCTAAGCAAGAGGAGTATTGCAGAAAACAAACAGCAACAACCAATCTAAATTGAATAATATTCATGTAATACTACTGAAAAAGTTAGAAAAAAATAGATCAAACTACATGAGAGTACTTTCAGATTACAACAAAAAGGTGAAAAATTGTGCATATTGAAAATAGCTACCATAAATTGTTAAGATCTATCTAGAGCACTCACACGGGCTATGTCATCACCGGAATGTGATGGTTCTTCCATGATGGATCTAACTTCAAATAAAGACCACAAAGAAAGTAAACCCTTAGATCTAAAATTGAACTGAATCTTAGATTTAACTTCAATTTGAGCTGAACTCTTAGATATAAAATTGCAGATCTACAGGGACTAAGAAACATTGGGGAGAGAAATGAGAAAAAAAAACCCAATATCAAATTGTACGCTACTTTGTATGAACTTGCGAAACCCAGATTGGGCATGGGTTGGCGGCGAGGGGTTGGCTGCCCATGGGCATGGCAAAACAGTGGAAGTTACTACTAAATTGACCAATCATGAAAAAATATATTTTGGGTAAAGACAAACCATCCATGCTGAGATATTTGTTTATCATATCAGTACAGTATCCTACTACAATATGTTGTGACACCGTACCATAGTGGGCAAGAAGTTAAATGGGTTTGAATATGATTGTGAATTTCAAGATTAGATATTACACAAAAAGTTAACAAGCTCATTAATATTTGAAGGACGGCCAAACATGTGCCAGTAATTGTTGCCATGCTAATGGTGACACGATAAAATGACGATAGACACGGTGTACTTGTTTTTATGGCGACAATTTTAGATGTAGCTGGTGACAGCTGAAGCTCAAATGGCCAACCGTTTCTCAGTTCAATGCAGACTAAGTAACTTATACCACGAGCTAGACAAAATCGTGAAGCCATTTGTGCACTCATTTTTACATTTTACACCATAGTAGATGCTAAAATGTTCTTGTTTAGTAGCACAAAGAAAATTCAGACTCTAAATAGCCTCGTCTAGAAACAGACAAACCCGCAACGGTAACCGTTATGATCATTTGAATTGTTTCTTCAGGAAGTGGGTCTTATTGCGCCGTAATCATTGCTGACCAGAATCCTGAATTGCGTCAGAACATCTGACAGCTGTTGCATGGGGGGGTAAAATCCACTGGTCAGTGACCGGTATCGGGATCACTATCGTGGATACCTCCGATCCTGATTGATTACACCTTTTGATCTTAATTAATTAAGAGATATTTATCTAAAATAAAGCCAGAAGCTTGGGTTCTTTTTTTTTTTTTGAGAAATGCAAAATTATTATTTATTTATCCAATCTCAAAGGGATTTTACAATCTCCATTTTATACCTTAAGTCCTACCACTTTTTCAAAACCAAACAATTAATCTCGCAATTCCTCTGTCACGCTCATTCTATCTCCTCTCACTCTCTTCTTTATTTATAGTATAGTTGGTCTAGTTATTTTCTGTATAAGAACCCTAGCTAATCATTTTTTTTTGACGAATAGCCTTTTATTTCTGTAAATGTACATATATGTACAGTTTTTTCTTTTTTTTTTGTTCATAAAAATATGTACACATTATCATTAACTTTTTTATTTGAATGTAAGCTAATTATGATAACCAAACGTGAAATTGGGTTACTATACAATCTCCAAAATGGGATATTTTCAACTATAGCAGAAATATGAAAACGAAGCCAAAGTGTTACGACAGTTGGTCGTCTAGTTATTTTCTGGTTTTTTGCGATCATGGGTGCAGTGTATTCCCACAGAGATATTTGACTTTGAAGGTCACGGCATGAAAAAGACATATGCCATGCAGTGCCAAGACTACCAAAATGGCAAAACACAAGCTTCCTTTTAAGGTTTCCACATACGGAGCATACCCAACACCAAGAAAGTGCTTCACATCAAACCAGGCAAAAATTAATAAAAAAAAAAAAATTGCTAAACAACAAAAAACATGGACCATTCATTGCAGCGGGTTTTTGAAAAATCTGCAGCTCCATTCTACTGCTTGGTTTATCATGCATTAAGTCCCATATCTTTCTCTAATCACACTTTATTGATCATTCATAAGTTTTTCATGTATATCTGGTAGTACAGTTACTCTTAACTAAGAGAATTTATCGAAGTTTTTCATTAGAGTAGAGTCTAAATTCTCTTGCAATTATTTAGTACTACATTTTTTAGTATAGAGAGAAACAGAGGATCAGAGGGAGAAAGTGCTGTCCCGTCAAGACTGTGAGCGTCCAGGCGTGAGATTCTTCATGTCAGATCACTAAGTTAAGGCACCCGCTCATCCAACTGTGGCAAAAACAAAAGAAAAAAGAAAAAATTCACCTGAATTCTTTGACAAAGATAACACGTCTTTAATAATTTCAAAATTCTATTACAGTCTAATAGAATAATAATTGGGCAATCGCATAAAAAAAATATTATGTAAAGCTTGTTGACGCGGCATTGTATATCCCATTGCTGCGGGAAAAATCAAAGGACTAAAAAAAAACGTGTCAATACCTAGATTTGACATTGGTTTAATGAAGCATAAGAAACTTAAAGCTGCATCTCGTTTTGTTGGGGGGAGTCCTACTAATTTTAACTGTCAAATAATTATTATCCATGCAAAATACTAAGAAAGTACTGAATCTACACTCCGTACTATCTGCCTTGGCCATAAAGCAAAGAGGACACATCATTTATTAAATGCCTGCCGCCACCTCTGCCATTGATGTCCTTTCCTGCACTCCTGATCTGATCTGGTAGGTTGTACCTCACCTTATATTTTCCCTCCTATTCGTCCTTCCCTCTCATCTCTCCCCCCAAAAAAACCTTTGTTTGTCACTCATTTCCTCACCCAAGGCAGAGAGCAAACCAGAGAGAAAAAACGCAGAAACAGAGAAATGGAAGAAGAACACGTTCCTACGCTGCCAACTGAGCCGGCCACCGGCGCCGTTCCATGGGAAGCCCAAATACTGAGCGAAATACTGAGAGAAGTGCAAGAACACGCTCCGGCGCCAACTGAGCCGGCCACCGCAGGCACTTCTGGCATCGGCGCCGTTCCACCGGAGGCCCAAACACTGAGAGAAATACTGAGAGAAAGACTGAGAGAAATACTGAGACAAATGCAAGAGGAAAACGCTCCTGCGCCGCCAACTGAGCTGGCTACTGGCGCTGTTCCATGGGAGGCCCAAATACTGAGCGAAATACTGAGAGAAGTGCAAGAACAAGCTCCGGCGCCAACTGAGCAGGCCACCGGAGGCACTTCTCGCACCGGCGCCGTTCCACCGGAGGCCCAAACGCTGCGAGAAACACTGAGAGAAATACTGAGCGAAAAACTGAGAGAAATGCAATACCAACATGCTTCGGCGCCAACTGAGCCGGCCACCGGAGGCCCTTCTCCCACCGCCATCGTTCCACCGGAGGCTCAAACACCCTCACCATCTCCGTCCATGCCGCCCACTACTCCACCCACAACCGTGCCTTCTCCTCCCCCGGGTGAGACCACACCACTCTCACCTTCTTTATCTCCTCCACTTGAGATTCTCGCTGCACCACTCTCACCATCTCCGTCCGTGCCGCCCATGCCACCTTCTCCTTCTCCACTTGAGATTCTCATCGCACCACCCTCACCATCTAGTCCTATTTGTACGATTTTTATGCAAGCTGTAAGCTTATTCCTTGCAGCAGCTTCTCTCTGCCTCGAGGTAGTCTGGGTCGTCACAAAGGCGAGAGAAGTGAACGAACTCTAGATGCTCAGCACTGAGTTTTCCGTTGTTTTTTTTATTTTGTTCTTTAGTTTGATGGAGTTAATATTCCTCCTGCTTGAAAGGCAAGGTGGGTGTTGTTGCGGGCCACCTTATTCCATCAACGACTTTGTTGTCTTCTTTGGACTTCTATTAGCTCTGGTGAATTTTGGACGTTACTGTTACGATCTTTCCAAGGCGGACACAACGCAGGGGATTGCGGCGGCTCCATCTCCATCTCCTTGTCGGGAGTTGGATTTGTTGCCACCGCTGTTTGCATTATGCGTCTTTGTTTTGAGGCTTGTGCCGATATTCTATAAGACTCCCGGGAATGAGAGCCTGCATTCGGATGTTGAAACGGGGGATGCGAGCGTGCATTCGGATGTTGAAACGGGGGATGAGAGCGTGCATTCGGATGTTGAAACGGGGGAACAGTCAGCTTAGAAGACCTTTTGCTATTTGGTTCAATGACAAAGCTGTGTTATGGATGTTTGTAGCTTCAATGTATTGTTAAATGAATTCCCGAAGAGCAAGGTCTGCTAACCACAACGGCTTGTATGCTCGTAGATGGTGAGAGCAAGAGCAAGGTCTGCTAACCACAACGGCTTGTTTGCTCGTAGATGGTTCAGACACTTATGGGTATTTGTTCTTAATGATCCAGTCTAAAACGATGAAAAAAGGTGCTTTTTGTATTTCACTTAACCTGCCTTCCGATACTTTCATATATCTGACATCAATATCACATGCATTAGCGAAACTTAAGTTTCAGTCGTACATTCTATACAACCTCCTCATTTTGTGGTTTACCGTAGGGACAGGGGGCCATACTTGAGGAAGACAAAGGATTTCACAATTTGGAGATGTTTCATGTAGACAGCTGTTAATTTCAAGTTACCATATATTTTAGATCCATAAAAATCTATATGATTCCTTTACCAATTCTTCACTTTTTAGTACCAGTCTGGCATCATCTGTCCTTCACTTGCTGATGGTTCGCAAGGCGAACTCGCTCCCAAGCATGATTGCGTTGCTAGGTGCTTCACTTTTTGCATTCTAAGATGAAGTCGTTGGTGTGGTTAGAGTTACATGATTTGCAAGGTCTATAGTATTTCTATGAACATGGTAGGATTACACGAAGAACACATAGTACTTGCATTGGAGGGACACGATTTCTAAAGAAGCAATGTGCTTGTATTTAACGACAAAACTTTTGACATGGTAGGATTACATGAAGTTCAAAAACTTTAAAGGTTGTTTGCAGATTTTAAACCAATTAATCATTTTATGATTTTTCAATAAGTAGTGCGGTCAAGGAGAATATACTTGCGCCATTGAAGTCTTCATGTTTTAAAACTGTCAATTTATGTCGATGAACATGAATGATAGGATCCCTAAAGCAGATATTAGACTTGGTACTTGCATTCTATGATGAAGCTTTTGCCATCAAATGACCAAAAAATGATGTCTATTTTGTTGACACAACACATAAGAAAAGGCCACCAATAAACCTTTTCATCAAATCTTTTGCCCATATATATATATATATATATATATATATATATATATATATATATATATATATATATATAGTTTTGGTGTGGCCTTGACGTTGTTATGGTTGTGTTGAATAGAATCTCATTGTTTTTAGAAAGAAGTTATGCACCCAAAAACACTTAATTCATAGAAACGTCATCGTAAAAAATGTGGAGTACAAATTTTGTAGCAGGTTAAGCAAATTGACTTTGGCCATTACCTTTCATATATAGTTTGGCTGGAATTGGAATAACAGTATTCGAAACTTGAGAAAGAGACGTGGATGGGAGGGATAAATGCATTGAGGAGTTGATAATGTTGGTGGATATAAAAATGCATCGGAATTGATTGGCAACTCTGCCATGATTGGCATATACCTAGAGAGCTCTCACATGTTTTATCTGAGAAATTGACACTAGTGCCTCATATATATATATATATATATATATATATATATATCTCTTTTTGGTCTTTCTGACTGATAGTGTTTTGACGGGATTTTTCATGTTATAGTCATATGTATTTAACTTTACTGGAATAAAAGAACATTTTTCCCCCCAAAAAAGGAAAAAGAAAAAGAATAATGGGGAGTACATTTCGTCGTCCTTTAATTTACTTTACTGTTGGGCTTGAGCACATGATTCTATATATTAAGAAATCGCACTTGCCATATAAACACAAGCTCCATGGACTTCAATTTCCTAATAGGTTGCTGCACCTATGGCAACATAGCGACTACTAAAATGTCATGAAGATCGGCGCTAGCGGGGCTAAGTTACAAACATTGTTTTTGGAGAGAGAAATACATCATTTTAAATGTTGCATTTTTAGTGATAAGTCTCAGATTGTGCCCGCCCTTCCCTATATCAATCTTTCGTTTTGCAATGTTAGTTAAAAATGTGATGCTTACTACCAGAGTTGTTGCTAAAATCTTTTTCATTTGTCCATGATCTAATCAGATTTTTAGTGACAAAAGAATTTGAAGCAATTTATCTGCCATTATCTTTGGGTTGGGGGTGGTTCAGTTAAAAGAACAAATTTGTCTCCTTTCTGTGGTACATTAATTATTAGTAATGGTGAAAGAGACAAAACCAAATACCCACTAAAGAGTACCTAATTTTTGTAATTTGAAATGATGTTAACTTAAAACCTTTAGCTAGAGACAAGACCTGTCCAAAAAGTAATTCTTTGTCTTAAAAATATAACGGCAGATTCTAAAACTGTACCTTTAATTTTATATTTTGTACATCTTCAGTAACCAATTTTAAAGGTGCGGCAAAGAAGTATTTAACCTTTAAAAAACATATCAAATCATTACCTCAGCTGACGGCCCATGGATGTCATTAGAAAGTCAGAGGGGTATGACTGTAATTATAAAAAGGTAAAGTCTAGCCACGTGAGCCGTCCTTTTTTCATAGATTCTCAAAGACACATGGCAACCTCAAAGCCCTTTGAATTTTCTTTTCTTAATTTAACCACTGCGAAACAAAAAAGCTTCTCTCCTCCCCCCCTCTCTCTCTTTCTCCCCCCTTCCTCTCTCAGGTTCTCTCTCTCACTCGTTACCCATTACCGCTCATTACTACCATCACCCAAAACTATTGTCGTCGCCGCCAGCGTCGTTGCAGATCTAGCAGTACCAGGCACCGTTGCTGCCAGCGTCGTTGCAGATTTAACGTTGTTGTAGATCTAACATCACAACCATTTGACACTACCACCTCCCCGACTCTGTTGCACTCATCGACTCTACCACCGTCCTTCACCATCGCTGCTGATCTTCCCTTCACTTTCTTTTCAGATAATTTTAAATCCATCACACAATTAGTTGCCGGGCGGGATCTTGTACGTGTTGTCGCAGGATTGGAAGGAGATGGCAGATGTGGTGGTGCAGAGGTGACTAAGAAGATCGTGAATCGATGCTCTGGTTGTTGTAAAATTGAAATATCATCAAGACTATAAAAATGTTTGGCCGAAAAAGTGGCCGGAAGTCACCCCACGCACAACATACGTGTCACGACCTGAACCCACGGGTAAGCCCGTGTGCTAGGCACGTGACCGGCCGCAGGCCCATTCAAACACCTGCCAGGGCTCTGCGAGGCCTTACTGCAATCCTGTGACTCCAAATTAATTCTAATTTACGAACCTCCAAAACATTCAAATAAAACTCTCATTACATGTCTTTAAAACTTATAAAGAAAACTCTAGGAGACCTAAGCTCCTTACATCAGTTCAAGCATAACGTAAATTAACATAGACTAAAGTGTTCGAATAGTAGGCCCTCATTATTCTAAAATTTCTCTTCGGGCATAACTCCCCCGTGTGGCTCATACGGCTCCGCTTCCCTTGAGTAGTCACTTGAAAAATAAGGAATGAGCGAAAGCCCAGCAAATACACCAGCCATGTTCCTAAAATAAGTTTAGAATTTCTAAAACATGCCATGAGTTTTCTTTCAACAAATCAAACATTTGATTATTGTCATTCATAAAAACGTCCTTCATATACATATACACATATCCCTGAAATTTCAGAAGAAAATATGTTCAAATCTGAGTACAACCATCATTCATTCCATTCACGTCAGAAACATATATTTCTTTTCGTAGGTATGCTGCGGTCAGCGTACGAACCCCCCTGACTAGGGCCCGAAATCCCTCCTACACCCGGGATAAAATAATCATGTGGACGCAAGGGCGCACCACCAGCCATAGTACTATGCATCAACGTATGAGCCCCTTTGACCAGGGCCCGAAATCCAACATTCCCCCGTTGGATATGGGGCACAACAACCAAGACAAGTTTCATTACTCATTAACATGTACTCAGTAAAATTTTATGACTCACACGACATTCCATGGCATTCTTTCAAATTACATTTCTCATCAAATATTTTAGAAATAAAACATATGCAGAATAAATCTTTGAACTTCAATTGGTCAAAACATAAATACATATTATAGTTTTTGCAAATAAATATAAGGAGGAACATGACAGGGGTACTTACCTGGATAGCTACGCAATGCTACCAAACCTCGATCAATATTCTCTAAATAAACCTAGATTGGCAATCTATTTGTTAGAATACAATCTATTCTACATTACTATAAATCTAATATCAATTACCCACCACATGCTCAATTCTAACTCCGAAATCGCTCAACTCAAAGCGTGCCTCACACGCGGCCAACCTACCCGAAAATCCCGTACACTCCTTAATGTGTAATGGCACTCTAAAATTTATAATAATTTACACTAAAACACTTTTATGGCTTAAATCATTAATAAAAGTCAAGATATGAATTTTCTGAATTTTTGAATATATTTGAATTAAAATAATTTCTTTAAATGCAATAAAAACCCATAAATTGCCAAAATTGCTTCTAGCTGAAAATAAAGTCCCATAAATTTTTACTTTTTTTCAATAGCTTTACAATATACAAGGATAATACAGAAATTTATAATCAAGAATTAAAAAGTGTCGAAATTAATTTAAAATCATCCGTTTAGCTAAACCAAATTCGATGTGGATAGAAATAGCAAATCAACTCTAAAATTTACAAAACTGAAACTGAGTTGTATTTGTGATACAAAAAACATTACTGAAAATTTTCTATAATTTAATATGAATTTTAAAGGCACCAAAATATATATATTTTTTAGAGTAACTGAAATTCCAGAAAATATTAAAAATAGCGATCGATATCAGAAAAATATGAAATTTTAACAGTAATTCTAATATTGCCCTAAGATCCTTCTTATAAAGTTTCAACATTTTTGGACAAGTGAGCGATATCCAACAGTCACGTGGTACAACTGTGCAAGCACAGTGTACCACTCTACAACATAAACCCATCACTGTTCACCCACCTTCTTCTCTTCTTTCAGCTTCTGTACAAACCCATAACACACACAGTTCACACATACGGCTGTCCCTCCCATTTTCCTTACACACACTATCACATATACACACACGTGTATATAATATGCACACCAATACATCATCTTCACAACTAACCAAAAACACTCACACCCAACACATTACAGCCAGCAAATCCTTCATCTCACCATGGCTGTACAACTCACCCCTATACACACACACACACGTGCTCACATCACCTCCTCCCATTTGCACCACTTTCATGCACACACAAACTCCATAACCTGTACACATTCCTTTCACCATATCCACACACAGTGATTCATACTTACGTATACATGCATTCATTCACACACTCGTATGACACATTCAAACCCACTTCCATTTTTTCTTCTCATGCATTACCTGTTAACCACAACTCACGGCCATGGTGGCCATTGAACCACTGCCTCAGAGCAGCACATGTAAAGTCACAGCAGCATGTAAAGTCACAGAACCACAAACTCACGGCCACCATGTCCACTGCCGTGCGGCAGTGGGTTCTCTCCATCTCTCTTTTTCTCCTTCTTCTCATTTCAATTTCCATGAATATATGTACACACAGTGCATTACACTCATGCACTAAACTCACTTCACTCTCACACTAACACCCACATATTTTCACATCCCAGTTTCACACAAATGCACCCCACTTGTAAAGCTGCTCGTCCACCTAAGCATTGGTATTTTAACTACACACATGTTATGTCTATTCTGTTTCTAGGTTGGTTCACATTCTGAAACAATACTGCGTTCTTTAAAATTTGCCTTCAACTTGACAGGAATACTATGGCCGCATGACACCCCAGAAGCACCGCCCCAAAATCCATTTTCACAGCAGCATAAGCAGGCTGCTTTCCAACTCAGTTTCCATTCCCCGAACACCCATTGCATTATCACAAACCCACACTGCATTGCCTTGATCATGCACACACACAGCACATGTAAGCTGCCCTTGGCAGCCTCACCCCACCATATATTCTCACAATTTCACGCACTTACCTGTATACACAACACATGTTCCCAGCACACCCATGCACTCGGCACTCACGTATTCAGCCAATTCTCACACAATAACACACATATGATTACACTCATAAATTAGGGTTATGGCAGCCCCAAATTCACCCAAAGCGTCATGGTTTCTCTCATTCCCCCCAGCCCCTTAAATCTGAAAGTAGTTAAATCACAAAGAAGGGTTTATAAAGAAACTTACCGGAAGAATTTCGATCGCCGGCAAAATATCTCTTCGATCCTCCCTCTTCCTCTCTCTCTCTCAGTATCTCTCTTTCTCTCGTTCAAGGTGGGTCTGCCGAGTCCCTCCACTCTTCCTCCTTCAGCCGCTCTCCGAAATCTTGTTAGGAGGAATTAGGGTCGGCTGCTAATGTAAATCGAAATATAAATATAGCCCTAAGCTACGGAATTACCAATAACCCTCATTTTCTTTGTTAGTTAATCTAACTTCTACCCGAGTTTCCTCTTATTACTAAAAAGGTCTAACAATTGTTTTTAAAACTTGTTAACGGTTATCACACTATTTTGTTTCGCAGATCGTCGCCAGTGCACCGATATTTTTAATAACTTATCGCTAAGATTTTCTAAAATACTGTTAACGCTAATTGTCGCTATAAATCGTTCCAAATAATATGCCAACACTAGGCAAGAATTTATCGCTAAAAGTTTATTTTGGTCCGAACGAGTAATACTAACTCTAAAAGAAAATTTTCGGGCATTACATTCTCCCCTCCTTAATGGAATTTGGTCCTCCAAATTTACGTACCTCAGTTTTGGAAAAGGTGGGGATATTTGCTTCTGACTTCATCTTCGCGTTCCCACGTGGCCTCCTCAACTGCATGGTTTCTCCATAGGACTTTTACCAAGGGGATCTTCTTGGTTTGGAGTGTCTGTTCCTTATAATCCAAGATTTGAACTGGTTGTTCGATGTAAGTGCAGTCTTCTCTAATCTGTAAGGGCTCTGATTGTAATACATGAGTAGGGTCTGGGATGTACTTCCTTAGCACGGACACGTGAAATACATTATGGACGCTGGCTAATTCCGGCGGTAACGCTACACCGTAGGCCATAGAACCAATTCTATCAAGTATTTCAAAAGGTCCCACATACCTAGGGCTTAGCTTCCCCTTCTTTCCAAATCGTAGTACTCCTTTCATTGGTGACACCCTAAAAAACACCCGGTCGCCCACTTGGAACTCTAACTCCCGTCTGCGTATGTTTGCATAACTCTTCTGTCTGCTTTGAGCACCACGTAACTTCTCTTTAATAACCCTGACCTTTTCCGAAGTCAATTGCACTAATTCTGGTCCGAACAATTTCCTTTCCCCTACCTCGTCCCAACATAGTGGCGATCTGCACTTCCTACCGTACAAGGCTTCAAAAGGAGCCATCCCAATGCTACTCTAATAACTGTTGTCGTAAGAAAATTCGATTAACGGCAAATGGTCATCCCAACTACCTTTGAAATCTAGTTCGCAAGCCCGTAGTAGATCTTCTAATGTTTGGATAGTCCTTTCTGACTGACCATCTGTTTGGGGATGGAAGGCCATGCTGAACTGTAGCCTAGTACCGAATGCATGTTGTAAGCTTCCCCAGAATTTGGATACGAAACGAGGGTCTCTATTCGAAACGATTGAGACTGGAATGCCATGCAAACGCACTATCTCTTCTACGTAGGTGGTGGCTAACTTGTCCATTGAATAGGTCATCCGGACAGGCAAGAAGTGTGCACACTTTGTTAATCTGTCTACTATTACCCAAATAGCATCATGTCCAGAATGGGTCTTTGGCAATCCTAAAACAAAATCCATAGTGATGTGTTCCCACTTCCATTCTGGTATCGGTAATGGCTGTAAAGGTCCGATGGGTCTTTGGTGTTCCGCCTTCACTTGCTGACATACTAGGCATCTAGATACAAACTCTGCAATCTCTCTCTTCATGTTTCCCCACCAGAAAGTCTCTCGGAGATCCCTGTACATTTTTGTGCCTCCAGGATGAATCGAGTAACCTGATCTGTGAGCTTCTTCTAAGATTTCTCTTTTAAAACTGGGATTACTCGGCACGCAAATCCTATTGCTGAAACGAAGTATTCCATCTTGCAACTTGTACTCAGATTTGTCTCCTTTCTTTACTTCTTCCATGATCTTAAGTAGATGTTCATCGTTCTCCTGAGCTGTCTTAATTCTATCAATTAGAGTGGGTCGTACTATTAGGTTGTTCAATGAACTGTCCTTGTCTGAGTCTCGGATCCTGACATCCAATTCTAACTTTCTCATATCTTCCAATAAATGCCTCTGTCTTGTAATTAGGGTAGCCATTGACGAAGACGACTTCCTGCTAAGTGCATCGGCAACTACATTCGCCTTTCCTGGGTGATACTGGATGTTGAGGTCGTAATCCTTCAGTAGTTCTAACCATCACCTTTGTCTCATGTTTAGTTCCTTCTGGGTGAATATGTACTTCAGGCTCTTATGGTCAGTAAAAATCTCACAGGATTCCCCATATAGGTAGTGCCTCCAGATCTTTAAGGCAAAAACTATCGCCGCCAGCTCTAGGTCATGGGTTGGGTAATTCTTCTCATAGGGTTTCAGCTGTCTAGAAGCGTAGGCAATTACCTTTTCATTTTGCATGAGTTCGCACCCTAGACCCTTATGGGAGGCATCGCTATAGATCGTGAACCCTCCCGACCCACTAGGAAGTGTGAGTACAGGAGCTGTGACTAGCCTCCTCTTCAACTCTTGAAAGCTTTTCTCACAATCTTTGCTCCATTCAAACTTGACTCCCTTTTGGGTCAGGCGAGTCAAAGGTGTTGCTATACGTGAGAACCCTTCCACAAATCTTCTGTAATATCCCGCCAACCCTAAGAAGCTCCGAATTTCTATCACCGTAGTAGGTCTATTCCAATCGACAACTGCCTCTATCTTTTTAGGGTCGACCGATATTCCTTCTTTTGATACCACATGCCCCAAGAATGCAACTCTATCTAACCAAAATTCGCATTTCTTAAGCTTGGCATACAACTTCTTTTCTCTTAGAATCTTTAATACCATTCTTAAGTTTTCTTCATGTTCTTCCCTCGTCTTGGAATATATCATCAATGAACACCACCACAAATTGATCCAAGAAAGGTTTGAATATTCAATTCATTAAGTCCATAAATGCCGCTGGGGCGTTAGTCAATCCAAACGGCATAACCAAAAACTCGTAGTGTCCATATCTCGTGCGAAATGCCATCTTGGGCACGTCTTCAGCCTTGATTTTTAGCTGGTGATACCCCGAACGAAGGTCAATCTTCAAAAATCACTTTGCCCCCTGTAACTGATCAAATAGGCCGTCTATGCGGGGTAACGGGTAACGATTCTTTATTGTCACCTTGTTTAACTCTCGATAATCGATGCACAACCTCATTGTCCCATCCTTCTTCTTAACAAACAGCACTGGTGCACCATAGGGTGATGCACTAGGGCGAATGAACCCTTTGTCTAAAAGGTCTTGCAATTGTGTCTTAAGTTCTCTTAACTCCATGGGTGCCATACGATAGGGTGCCTTAGATATAGGGACAGTCACCGAGATCAAATCAATCTGAAATTCAACTTCTCTATCAGGCGGCATCCCCGGCAAATCTTCGGGAAACACCTCCGGGAATTCTCTCACCACTGAAATGTCTTCTAACTTATGTTCCTTTTGCTGGGTATCTATAACGTATGCCAGGTACCCGCGACAACCTTTCCTAAGGAGTCGGTTTGCCTGTAAGGTAGAAACCATAGGTGGAGGGGGTGCAATACTAGATCCTTGGAAGAACAACTGGTCTTGGCCTGGAATGTTAAAGGTCACTCTTTTATAAAAACAATCTACAGAAGCATGATGTGTTGCCAACCAATCCATTCCTAGAATGACATCAAACTCCAACATGTCTAAACAAATCAGGTTCACTGCTAGTTCTCTCCCCTTAATTTTTATTAGACAGTTCTTGACCACTTGGTCCACCACAACCGAGTCCCCCATTGGAGTGGAGATGCATAACGGTGAATCTAATGGTTCTAGGTGTTTGTCCAAGCATTTAATAAAAGCATGTGATGCAAAGGAATGTGTAGCGCCAGAATCAAACAATACTTTTGCAAATATGGAGGAAACATGAAGTGTACCGGTAACCACCGAGTCCGAAACTTGTGCATCCTGCTGAATCATAGCAAAAACTCTCGCCGTTCCCCTAGGCTTTGTTGCATCATTCTTCACCTGATTTTGAGGTCGCGCCCTAGGACAATTCCTAGCTATGTGGCCTTCTTGCCCACATTCAAAACATCTGTTCATTCCCCACCGACATGGTTGCCCTGGATGGAAGTGCTGGCATCTATTACATTTTGGTGCTCCCATTTGTCCACCCTTCTCAGTTGTCGGATTCCTTTGAATGTTCCACCTTGGCTCGTTTCTTTGTTGTGGTGGTGCCCTATTACCGAATCCCTGTCTTTGTTCAGTCCACCGTTGAGTCTGCACTCCTCTGTTTCCTTCTTGAGGTTTTGGGCGCTTGGAGGGACCGGATACTGAGCCTCAATCCATTCTCAAACTTCCTTGCTCGTTTGACTTCTGTATCCACTAAGTGAGTAGCGTAACGAGACAACTTAGTGAATTCGGCCTCGTATTCCTTAACCGAACGATTCCCCTGGGTCAGCTGTATGAAATCGATCTCCATTTGCTCCTTGATGGTTTGGGGGAAGTATTTCTCGAGGAACAAATTCTTGAAGCCTTCCCATTCCATATTGGCCACCTCATCCGCCTTCACCCTTTTTGTGGCCTTCCACCATTGGTTGGCTTCATCCTTGAGCATGAATGCTGCAAACACAACCTTCTGTCTCTCAGTACAACCCAAAACCTCAAAGATGTCTTCCAGATCCAATATCCAAGATTCCGCCTTGAAAGGATCAGTAGTACCCTGACACATTTTCGGATTTAATTAGAAATTTTAGCGGCGAATATATTTTTACTTAGCGCCGATATTTTTAACTAGCAATTTTTTTAGCGACGACTTTCATATGCAACATTTGGCGTCAATTAGCGTGACCGAATTTTTAACGTCTATCTTTAATGATAAATTTTAGAAATTATAAGTTATAGTTTAACGATGAGTGATATTGACCGGGGTGCTTAGTGACATATATTTAGCGCAAATGATATTTTAAATACTTAGCATCGACGTGTGTTTATAGCGACGAATTTATTTTTTTAGCACCGGTATACTTTTAATGACAGACTTTTAGTGACAAATAGTAAAGCGGGGTCTTGTGGCAAACCTATTAAAAATCTTCTAGCACGAAAAACATATCATGAATATTATTGTAGGCCATTTTGATAATAAGAAAAAGATTTTAGGTAAAAATAGGAATAACCAAAGAAATTTAGGGGGGGTTTTGGTAATTATGCCTTTAGGGTTTTTATATATATATGGCTGCTATAGATCAGCCGATTCCCCAGTTCTTCTCCTTTTCAGATTTGCGGCACAAAGAGGGATTGAGAGAGCAAAAGAAAGAAAAAGAAAAAAAAATAGAGGAAGGACAGGACAAGGACAGGACTTTCCGGCGATCGTCTTGGGTTGTGCGGTAAGTTTTCTAAATCTTTTTTTTTTCTGTTAGTTAATGGGGGGAGGCATGGGATTTTCAGCCGTAAGAGTGGGTTATGTGGGTTTGGTGGCTGCCACAAAGAGAATTTAAGGGTATACAGTGCCGCATAAAAGTTGTGTATATGTTTTAGTATATTTTGTAATTGTGTGGTTGCATTGGTCGTATGAGAGATGGGTTAGCGTAAATCTGTGGTGTAATATTTGTTTAGGGTTCAAAGTGTCATATAAGAGTGTCATATAACAGAAAGAAAGCTAGAAGGGGTGGCAGCCATGGCTGCCGTGAGAGAGGGAAGAGGGAGCAGCCATGGAGCTGCCGTGGTGCATGTGGGTAAAGGGGGGCAGCTGGGTGAAATGGGTATGTGAGAATGTGTTGTGTGGTCTTGTGGGTATTTATATATGCATGTATATGGTTAATGAGGGCATGAATGTGTTGGGGAAGAAAAGAGATTGATGGAAGACCACTGCCGTGAGGCAGTGGGTGTGAAAGTTACAAATGGGTTGGCAAATGTTATACATATTGGTGAGTGTGTAAGGTGTACGAGGTGTGTGTATGTGTGTGCTTGACCTTGGGTTTAGACAGGTGAGTGAGCAAAGAACCAAAAAAAAAAAAATATATATATATAATAATAATAAAATGGGAGAAGACACAGGCTGCTGTGCATGCAGCCATATGTGTGAGTGTGTACTGATGTGTGTGATGCGTGTGTGTAAACTGCTGGGCATATGTGTATTGTAATATCCCACATCAGATGTGGAATAGTATGAGATGACCCTTATAAGACCTTGCCAAGGAACTCATAAGTACTTACTTGGCTAGCCCTTTTGAGGGAGGCAATGCCCTGTGGTGGGGCCGTAGACCGGGTCGTTACAGATGGTATCAGAGCCGACTCTCGAAAGCTCGGGCTGAGCTATCCAGTCGGGTTGCCGATGGTTGGGGAAACTAAGGCAAGCCCGGGTATATCCCATATCAAGAGGATGGTTGGGGCAACGAAGGGGAGCCCGGTATATCCCACATTGGCTAGAGAGGAAGATTCTGGGCTATGTGTGATCGAGCCTTAGCGATGACGCTAAGGTATAAGGAGGGGAGATTGTAATATCCCACATCGGATGTGAAATAGTATGAGATGACCCTTATAAGACCTTGCCAAGGAACTCATAAGTACCTACTTGGCTAGCCCTTTTGAAGGAGGCAATGCCCTGTGGTGGGGCCGTGGACCGGGTCGTTACAATACGAGTTACTGTTCATCATCTTTTTGAGAGTGAATAGTAACCCTAATTTTCGTTTTTATATTTTTGCTTCATTTTTTCTCGTTTTTCTTGCTCTAATCATCTAGTAACATTCATTCAACATACTATATCATAAATAGAGGATCCTAGATCAATTTCGATGAGTTTTACACAAAGAAATTTGTGTATATACATGTGTGTGTGTAGCATTGTTCCTAAGGTGGTTACCTGAGCGTGATCCCTCCTTCAAAAGTCAGATTCTACTTCAATTCTTGATCCCACGTTCAAGCTCCATTTCTTCCTCTCTCTCAACACTTTTTTTCTTCTCTCTCTCTCTCTTTCCCTACCGTGTCACTATTCTAGAGAGGTAGTCCTATGACACTAAAGTGGTGTTACGCTAAAAGAAAATTTTCCTATATATATAGTATGGATATGAATATCTATCTTACCATAGGTATTTGAATTTGGTTAGCATCTTTTACGCCTTCCGAACCTCTAATCCCAATTTCGTGAAATTCTTACAATCTTAAAATTGAGCTAAATAGATGTTAAATTTTCATTTGTCATAAAATAACCTCTAACCCATGAGCCCCCCCCATGACCTTCTTCCCCCACTTCATTATTAACTACATGCACGGGAGTTTAGCTAGTTAGAGATAGTAAGAGCAACTACTTTTGATTATCAGCTATAATGAAAACTAGATAAAAGAAAGATATAGTTTAGAAAAATTAGAAAAAGGGGAGAGATGATGAGCTGATATATATATATATATATATATATATATATATATATATATATATATATATATATATATATATATATATATATATATACATACATGTTCCCAACCTATCTTAGTTGCACCTAAGGGCCCAGTGGGGGTCCTATTTTGCACGACACGTCGGCAATATTCGACGCTTCCAACCGGTCAAACTTCTCACTTTTGTTACGTTACTTCATCACAAAGAAACTCATTTTGGCGTGACTCCTCATCGCTCCTCGATCATCGCATGCTGCACGTCACCTGTCGGTGTGCCTTAGCACTTGCCCAAGGAACTGGGCCTTGACCTTCCCCTTGGGGTCGGCCTCGGCCTCGGCCTCCCCTTGGGGTTAGCCTTGGCCTTTCCCCGAGGGTTGGCCTTTGGCCTTCCCCCGAGGGTTGGCCTTTGGCCTTCCCCTTAGTACTTTCACTTCTCATCAAGGGGTCATGTGCCTCCGCGACGTTCGTCGCCCGCGACGACTTCGAGATGCTCGTCTCCTGTCGCCCTGGTGTCGTCTCAGCGACACTCGTTGCCCGTCAGGCGGGCGTTGTCTCCGCGACCCACGTCGCCGGCACCCGTGCGTCGTCTCCGCGACCCCCGGCACCGGCTCCTATGCGCCGTCACCATACACACTCCGCCGCGCCCATGCGCCGCGCTATTGATATAGTCGCGTCCCTTGGCTCCCTGTCACACTACCATGCCCATGGCACCATACACACTCCGTCGGCCCATGCGCTGCACCACTGATACAGCCGTGCCCCCAGGCTCTCTGTCACAATGTCGTGCCCTCGGCACCATGCACACTTCATCGCGCCCATGCGCCACAGTCATGTTACGTGCCCCTCGGGCACCACACTTATCCACTACACCATGCGCCCCCACCATGGACGTGGAACATGCTTCGACTCACTCTTCGGAGTGTACAGCATCCTGTGGGGATAGGCGACTCCTCCGGGACACTATCTCGGCCAGGGAGCTTTTCAACTCCCCTTCTGCCAGGTAGACGGCTCCTCCGGGATGCTACCTAGGCTAGTTGGGTAGATGGATCCTTCGGGATACTATCTTGACGCGTTCCGAGTGCTCCAGTACAAGGACTCACCCGCGGGGGTAGGCAACTCCCCCTGGACACTATCTCCATCAAGGAGCTTTTCAACTCCCCTTCTGCCAGGTAGACGGCTCCTCTGGGATGCTACCTCGGCCAGTCGGGTAGACGGCTCCTCCGGGATGCTACCTTGATGCGTTCTAAGTGCTCCGGCACAAGGACTCACCCGCGGGGGTAGGCGACTCCCCTTGGACACTATCTCCATGAAGGAGCTTTTCAACTCCCCTTCTGCCAGGTAGACGGCTCCTCCGGGATGCTACCTCGGCCAGTCGGGTAGAGGGCTCCTCCGGAATGCTACCTTGACGCGCTCTGAGTGCTCAAGTATAAGGACTCACTCACGGGATAGGCTCGCTCTCTCAGACACTATCTCCGCTAGGGAGCTTTTCAACTCCCCTTCTGCCAGGTAGACGGCTCCTCCGAGATGCTACCTCGGCCCGTCGGGTAGACGGCTCCTCCGGGATGCTACTATGACTTGCTCCGAGTGCTCCGGTACAAGGACTCACTCGCAGGATAGGCAACTCCTCTGGGACACTATCTCTGCTAGGGTGTTTTCGTGACTGGCCTACGTGCTCCGGCACTCGGGGCTTGCGTCGATACCGCTAGGGACTATGATCCCGGGGTTACTTCGAGACAGGAGCAGATCTTTAGAGGGCATCGCGCCTAGTCTACCTGGCAGTTTGGCATCGGGTCTTCCCCACCGCTGCCAGGCATGTGGGACTCTGCAAGGGCTTGGATTGGTGGCTAGATCAAGGGGATTCTCTGGCCACATCGACGCTGTGGGAGCCAGTCTTTCCAGACAGACAGAGCGACACTGTGCGAGACAGGCCAGATGAATATGTGATTCGACAGTCCATGGAGCATCGGCTGCTGTGGATCCCTCGGTGACGTGTCACTCCCGGGAGAGCCAAGTGTCACGTGATGACATCATCATCTCAACCTCTATAACTAGAGGTCTTAAGAATTCATTTGGGAGAGATTCTTGGACTTCAACATTTTTTACTTTCTCACTCTAAAATCCTAAAGAGAGAAACATATAGGACCATGACTCTGGACCTAAGCATCGGACTGTGACTGTCGTCGTGTATTCACCCTGCACCATCGCCCTTGCAGCACTGCAACCCTCAAGCTCTGTCTGGGAAGCCCTTGGTCTCTGCCCTTACTCTATCCTTGCTGTGTCCCACATCACTATACTTGGTATCTGACTCGGACTGCATTCCTTGTGGCACTTCCACGTCGACTGTGAATATATATATCTATACTATATATAAAGGAAAAACATGGTTTGATTTGGTGTAACACCTTTTTAGTGTTACATAACTACCAATTTAGAATTGTGACAAGTGGCATTTCAGATTTTTTTAAAAAAGTGACCATATCTCTTGTCCGTTGCTGGTTATTATTTCTCTTCCTTCCCTGCTCTTTTCTTTCCTCCCAAGCTTCCTTATTTTTTGCTTCTATCAATAAAGTTTTCTGCACAGCCTCGGTAAAGGTATGTAACTGGAAACTCTTGACAATTCTTTTTAAGGTTTGTCTCAGCTTTTCCTCAAACCTTCTGACTTTCTGTACTTCCGTAATCACTTGATGCGTGGCGAAACGTGCTAGTTCATATAATTCTTGTATGTATTCCCCTACCGTTTTCTCCTTCTGTTTCAGGTTCAGAAAATCTGTCTCCAATTTATTCTGCACTGTCACGGAAAAATATTTTTCATTAAAAACCCGTTTAAAACGCTTCCATGTAACATAGGGTCGGTCAGGCTTTTTCCCTTCTTCAACCTGTTTTTGCACATCCCACCAATAACCGGCAGCTGCCTTCAGCATGTGGGTTGCAAAATCACTTTTTGGTGCTTTCCGCATCCCGTTATCTCAAAAGCCCTTTCCATTTTCCGAACCAATGCCACTGCCTTGATCGGGTCAACCCTCGTGAAACTCACTGGGATGAACATCTTGAAAGTCTCAAAATTTACACTCCTTCTTCCCCTCCAGTGGCAATGCGCAGCCACCGCTGCCGGCTGTGCAGCAGGAGTTCCCACAATCTCCCGCAGTAGTCCTACCAGTTCTCTTTTAAGATCTTTTCTATTATTATTTTCCACTTCAGCCTCTACACGTTCCTTATTCTCGCCCCCGGCACTTGCCGAGGACGCTTCTGTCCGTGGCCTTTCTAAATTAGGAAATTCCTCTACTAGGGGTATTACCCTGTTCCGTAATTGACGAGCCATTCTGCCACAAAGCACAATTAACATTCTTAACTATAACATTTCATACACACATAAATACAACATTTATTTATACAGCACACCTTTGGTACAGACAACAGTTACAACCTATAGTTAACGTTATACAAACATATACATCACAGTCAACTCGATACATTCCTATACCTCAGTAGTCAACTTTATACCCTTTTTTTACATGTTACCCCTCCCCTCTTTTCCTCATTCTAAACTGCAGAAAACCTATTCTGTTCCTGAGCGGGTATTGTATACCATTACTCCTCATCGAGGAGCATCTCCCGCCGATCCCCTGGCATCGGCCTCGCTGGATGAGTTTCTCGCAACCTATCCTGCATCATCCGATCCACCCTTCTCCCCATATCAAAGGTATACTCCTCCCTTTTGTTCACTCGTGCCACATCCTCACGACGACGTCGCTCTGCCTTTTCTACCGCCTTTTCTACTCCTAGTGTACAGGATCATATGCCTAAGCTCTGATACCAACCTGTGACACCCCCAACCCTGGTGACGTCACCAGAGCCGGGTCGTCAGTCATGACTGCATTATAACCCTGTCGATACAAAGCAATTCTAAAAGAAACATCCTTGAATATACATAAGGTTTCACAAAAACCCATTCTTAAAAAAATTTCATCGTAAAGCTCAACCCGAGCACAGCGGAATATTTACACAAAATGTCTAGTTCCCAAATACACATATCGCCATCTTACTCTTCTGTTCACTGCTTAAGCGCCTTCTCTATCCCCTTCCTCGAAGTTTCTCCTACTTTGCCTTGACTGCCTGAAACATTACAGGTAAGGAATGAGTGCAAATCGCCCAGTAAAGATAATACAAGGAACAACGCAGACAACGAAGTGATAGCCTTAGAAGAAATGATAATCAATCTCAACAATATCAAGAATCCAGAATTTCAAAGGACGACACAACATCAATTCAATGAATCAAGCGACATGTTTTCTTTTCTTTTAGTCAGACTGAGCGGCTTTAAGGTCCAACAGAACAATATTATCACCACATTTAATGAACTGGACTGACCGAACCAACTGACCGACTACAATGCACGTGAACACCAAATCACCAAATTAAACATCAATAAAATACAAGCCATTAAAATCACAATATTATAGTAAAGTCAAATGCAATGTAGACACCGACCGGACTGACTGGACTCAACCGACACGACTGACTCGAACCGCGCGCCCTACATCCTATTTGCCGGTGATTACGTTTCACTGGCCCTCTTTTCACATAATGTCCCGTACTCCGGGATGTTCATCTCAGTCTCAGACAAATAATGGAGACATCAAGCACAAGAAGGGAACTCACGAAGAGTGTTCGTCCCCGAACCACGATATCGCCAAAGCACACACATTATAACAACTGGACGGACTAAGGGAACATGGTCCACCTTATGTCCTCAATCAAAAAACCACTCAACAAGAAATTTCGGTCAGGTACACGACCGGGGCTCAACAAGATAGCTTAAAATTATTAGTAATGCACACAGAGTAGACTAGAGAACAAACTAGTCAAAACCCACAACGACTTTTCAAAGCACGAGAGGTACCGGTACAAAAACCACCGATACCTCATATTCACCAGAAAATATTCATTATACTTCACACTATCAATGAGGGGTATGCCACGAGAAGCAAATTCGCAGCATGCAAAGAACTGCACTATCCTTACCTGACTGGCTTTTAGCCGACGAGCCTAATAATTTCAAATCGCCGCGAGTAGGGTCACCTAATCAAATAAGATTTTACTCGTTAGCCACTAACCATCATAATATAAAATTATTCTACTTTCATTTTATCAGTTATTTACCGTGTTCTATAGCGGTCGGTTACTCCGACCTAACAGTCAGGTCTTTAACCTCGCCGAGCACCACACTAGTGCTGATACCCTTCATTTAGGGATTTTCATCCCATTCCCTGCTTGTTGTTATTTTAGAATGCTCAATTAAGGCATTTGCAAAGTTCGGAGTTCGCACGATAAAATTACCAAAATACCTATCGTCTAGTGGCAAATTATCAAAATGCCCCCGGGGTCCACTATCACTCCAATCACCTCAAATCAACTCCAAAACAACCTTACATGTGTTTTACCACCCTTTCCGGACTAAAAGTCCATCGAAAAATTCTACCGAGAAAATTATCAAAATACCCTTCTCTGGTGACAATTTACTAAAATGTCCCCACGAGGGTTCCTGGCGCCAAACAAATCTCAAAAGCACTTAAAAATGTTATTTTTACCCTCCCAAAGTCATTCCCAAGCTAAAAAATATTTTAGAAAATTTTTGCCCGAAAATTCCAGACCGGTGTTCGGACCGAGCGCTTAAAAGCCCGTTCGGCAAAAAAATAGCAAACGACCTCAGAATAGCCCAAAATATTGGAAAAAGAAACTTCTCAACATCCTAAGGTCCCCATAAAATTTTCAAGCCAAATCGCGCTTGTTTGATATTTTAAATTATACTGTAAAGTTTCACAGTTCCCCATATCGGTTAACCCCTTTACAATCCTCAGAAAAATCTGAAAGTTTTCTCTGATGTAGATCTCCTAAAAATACCTGGGGTCTCTTTTTACACTTTGGCTAAATCTAGCTCTAGGTATTTTTAAAAATTTATTGAAAACAATTGCTTAATTTATTTTGGTCTTTAGCGACCATTACGGTTACTGTTCATGATCAACACACACAATTTCACGTTTTTCACACACACCACTCTTCTTCAACCTCACACCCAAACCCACGCAGCCATGAACCCCCTCCCTTCACCCACGGTTACACCCCTTCCCCATTTCTCTACCTAAAACCCACATCCAACATCACCAACACATTACAACACCTAAAATTTATAACCTAACTCATCTAAAACACACAAAATCACACACGAACACACACCCGAACCACACACACTCAAGAACACACACACACACACACACGCATGACTCACTTCGAACACACACACACACACACACAGAGTTACCAAACTCTTCCTCATATATTCCTAAGGACACCCATCTTTTCAGGACACCCATCTTTTCAACCTAGCATTACTGGCAAAAACAAGTTGGTTTATTATGTCTGAACCTGAAGGCCCCTTATCTAGGGTCCTAACAGGCAAATATTGTGTTTAAAACTCTTTTGCATCTTGTCCCGTATCGTATAACTTTTCTTGGGGTTGGCATAGTATTTCAACTGGTAGACATGTTCTATCCCGCGGACTCCGATGGCAAGTGGGAAATGGCTCCAATATCTCTATATGGCAGGATAATTAGATCCTAAAGGTGATTAGTAATTTGAACCTTTCTCTTGCTCCGCGTGGCGATCATCTTGATGCATCTTCTCGGGTCACTGATTTTATTCAAAAGAACTCTTGGAATGTCCCTCTGGTTCCAGAAACTTTTCCTCCGGAAGTAACTAGTGAGATCCTCGCTGTTCATATCTCCCTCATAGCATCGCCGATCAACCATTATGGAATGCAACCAGAAGGGGCCTCTTCTGCTCTCCTCAGCCTGTAATCTCTTATATCTTCAAAGGAACACTGAGAGTACTGCAATGGGAATTTTAACTTATGCACGTCCTCTTGATTCACCCATCTAGAGGACCCTGTGGTCATAACCCTTACTAGCAATCTGGTTTGCTGGACCATTGGGCATTAAAACAGAGCATGTTGGGGTCCTCTTTTAAGGAATGACTTATTGCTTGGATCAAGAATGCATCCGGGGTGTCTAACTAAGAATTGAATATCTATATAGGCTCAACAATATAGATCATTTGGCTTAGTCGGAACCAATAAGTTTTTAGGGATAGGGAATTCCACCCACGCACCATCTTACAAAAACCCCACCAATTATAGAGAGAAATTCATTCTCTCCATCTTAATCTCAAAAACACGATCCTCCTGCCACCAATTGTAGAGAGAAATTCGTTATCCCCATCTTAATCTCGGACAACACCCACATTGTTCCTCAAATATCCACATAAAAAAAACCTTTGCCTGACCATTACTTTCAATAAGCATACCTTTAGAACTGGAATAGGAATTACATGTCGAAATGGTGCAAATATTCATTGTGGTTCAGCAGCCTTATCCACTCTAGCATTGGATCTTTACACCGGGCTAACAAAATGACTTTTACTAGCAACAAAATGGGTCCACCACAAAAATATTATTGCACATAAATCTGTTTACCGATTCATCTTTTTTACTTTCTCAGATGTCGGGTACTGAAGACATCCCGGACAATGTGGCTCCCATTATATGACTTTTGCTTTACTAGCTAAAACCTTGTGTTATGCACGGGAGAATGTCATGCAACTATCATAAACTTTAGTAAAGTGAATCTTTAAAAAAATATAAATATTCAAAATTAAATGTTAATTTTACGCTATTAATAGGCTTTTAGATTAGTAAAGTATCAATTTAGACTTTTACACTTTAGTACTTCTTGGTGATATCACTGCTAAATATGACAATGACAAAAAAAATGTATTTTACATCCTCATAGAATGACTGAAAAAAACCCTTCTTCATCTCGTTGTTGCGCTATGAAACTATATTGGATACTAAACGTTATATATATATATATATATATATATATATATATATATATATATATATATATATGTGTGTGTGTGTGTGTGTGTGTGTGTGTGTGTGTGTGTGTGTGTGTGTGTGTGTGTGTGTACATCCCCATAGAATAATTGGAAAAATAAAGTTAGTCATCTCTTTGTAATGGGAATAATTGAAAAAAAATTATTTTATCTTTAGTTACATCAACTTCCTTCAATCCTTTTTGAGTCACGCAATAAAGTTTTGCCACAGAACTTTAAAGAGACCCAAATGGTTTTTTTTTAGGTTAAAGAAAAAAAGAGAGGTGAAGTTATCTTTTTACTCTCCATTTTTTCTCTGGAACAATCGAAAATGATTTTAACATGTCCGAAAGGTCAAAACATTCTAAAGTGTTTTTTTTTTGTTTTTTTGTACAACCAACATATCATAAAAACTTTACCATCCATGTTTTGGTAGAATTAATTGCCACGAAAAAGTAAAATTGATTAGTGCCTTGGTTTAGCAGTGATTGCAAGATTAAAGTTTGGGGAAAGTAGGGAATGACCCCCTCTACTTTACACGTTGTGCGATTTGCCCCCCTCCACTTCAAAATTAACCACTAAACCCCCCCACACTTACAGAAATTGGGCACCTTAGACGGGTCCGTTATGAATAGTGTGAAATGACCAAAATACCCTTATTTCTTTATTAGTTAATAATGACCCCCTGTACTATACACGGTGTGCAATTTCCCCTCCTCAACTTCAAAATTAACCACTAAACCCCCTTACACTTACAGAAATTGGGCACATTAAATGGAAACCGTTAAATTTAAATGACAATTTTGCCCATGACCCTCCCCCCCTTCATTCCCCACCCCCACCCGTTAGACCAGTCCCCCACCCCATTCTGCGCTACCAGATTCATTGCAAACAAGGGATTGCTGCAATCTGCACCTCCTCTTCTGGTCAACCCCGCTACAATTGGTGATTCACTGAGCACAACCACTGGTCTTTTTCTCTGACCACCAGGGAGTTACAAAAAAAAAAAAAAAGGAACCACGATTGCCGTTGGTATATCACCGGCGCAACAACTACCATGATCAGCGTCACAGTAACCACCATTCTGGCCAACTCCCCCAACTTTATACTGTCTGGCTACACATCATCATGAGTTGCCTCATTGCTGCCATTTCCCACCACCTTGCGTCTGCAAGCCAGTGGGACTTCTTCATCGGCCACCAACCGACCGACGCAATCAACACCGGTAACATCAATCCCCACAGACATAGGCTATTGGCGTCTGATTGCCGCACATCCGTCCAGATCCCTGCCACCACGATCGACGACCACGTCCCTAAATCGCAGGTCTAACCTCCGTCGTCATTCCACCCCAATCCACAACATCGCGCCAAGCAGCGTCACATGACCACCGTGACTGGCTACATGCCGCTGGGGCTGCACCAGATTCGCGATGACGTTGCCGCCACAGTCGCATGCGAGTAGTGTGTGTGTGTGTGTATGTTTGCAGTGGGTGCGCGTCTGTGTTTGGGTTTAGGGTATGTGTGTGTGTGTGTGTGCACGTGCGTGCGTGCACGTGCGTGCGTGCTGGGTGTGCGTGGAGTGTGTGTATGTGGGATTGAGTAAAAAGTCTGAGAGGAGAGAAAAAGAAGTTGAAAGAATGGTATTAAACTTAAATAGGGTAAGGAAATAGGGGTATTTTGGTCATTTCATGAATATTCATAACGAACCCGTCTAAAGTGCCCAATTTTCGTAAGTGTGGGGGGGGGGGGTTTAGTGGTTATGTTTGAAGTAGAGGGGGGGAAATCGCACACCGTCTATAGTACAGGGGGTCATTAGTTAATTACCCCTAACAGAATGGGCAAAAACGTCATTTACAAAAAAAAATCGTTAGTCAACGCGCATGTTGACCACGCGCTGTTAAATTTAACGGTTTCCGTCTAAGGTGCCCTATTTCTGTAAGTGTGGGGGGGTTTAGTGGTTAATTTTGAAGTGGAGGGGGGCAAATCGCACAACGTGTAAAGTAGAGGGGGTCATTCCCTACTTTCCCCTTAAAGTTTTATCAAAAGTACCATCAATGAGATTTAGTGACAATTGTCTTCACTGCTAGAAGAGTAAATGAGAATTAAATATATCCATTTCTAATGTCTAAACTAACATTTGGAGAATACTGTTTTTTTACTTCACTCTATCCAATGGATCAATTTTTTTTTTTTTTTGAAACTTTCTTTGACATACATTTTAAACCTAACTTCTTAGGCAATAGCAAATTGATCTTAATACGTTCTTCACATTCTTTTGTCAGTGGAATTTACTTTCTACTAAATAAACTTCTAACTTTTTTCACCTATATAGTTACCAAATTAGAATTAGCAAATATAAACAAGGACACTGCCTATTGATATTTTCCCACAAGGATTAATTAATTTTATGAAAATAAAGTTTACCTCTCCAAAAATAAAAGTGACTATCTTTGATGAATAAACCATGAAAATATAAAATTGTGAAATAGATATTATTATACAATTCAAAACTACTAAAATAAATGACTTTTAATAAAACTGTCCCGTGCTTGACACGGGTTTCTGCGCTAGTACAGTGTAAAATAGGTTGACAATAGAAAAAGTTTAGGAAAACACAAACTAAGCCCCAAAAGTAGCTTTATTTTTGCTGTAATAGTTGGGAAAAGTGCACATATAAATATGCACAGTAAGAACCAAAAATGCACATATTTATAAATATGCGCCCATTCCATCACAATGGGCCTAATACCAAATAAAACCACTCATATGGATGTCCAAGAGGTGCACAAATTATACCTGACGAAGATCCATGGGTATATGAATTTCCAACCATCACACAGAAGAAAAAGAGAGCTGCTCCAAGCTTCAGGCACACTCAATCAAACATCATCCAAGGATAACATTGAAACCAAAGCTGAAACGAAGCCCTAGCAAAAGCCTAATGCAGTCCGTACGAAAATAAGACCCATGAAACTCAAGCACAGCACAAAAACAGACACCAAGTAAGCATGAAGATCAGGACAGGTAAAAACATAAATGAGAAGCAAATCAAACTGCACCGATGTTATGCAACGAGCAATTAGAATATCCTCCCCAGCCCTAAAGACAAAAGATTGAAAGATAAATCCTACAAAAAGAACAACCGTGGTAGTAAATATAACTAAAAAGCAGGAATAGAAGAAAAAGGCATTGCTTAACTAGCATTGAAACCATGGTTTGAGACGCGTCAATTTTCTATGCGTCACAATGTTTAGATGTCGAGATTCAGCATAGGGCCACGAGCAACAGAAAACAAAAGATCACTTCTGCTGTGTTTTTTCCTTACTGGTACTAACCAGTAAGAGTAATGATTCAGCTAGGTATTGTTCCATTGACCCTTTATATTGGCTTGCCCTTATCCAAATCCTAATCTTTAACTTAAACTGTGTTTTTTCCTTCGATAAGTAAATTTAGGATTTAATCACATGCGAGCTTGGACGTGGATATGGATGACACAAAAAGAACAAATCAAATCAAACGATGGATCCTACTCCTAAAAGTCCTCATACAAGAAACTTAAATGAATCCATTGGTCTTACGTAATGAAGAACAGGAATTTGAGTTTTCGAAAGGTCACCAGTTTTCTGAAATGCCTTCTATTCCAAACCTATTGGCCGTGCCCATGGATCCATTGCAGGTCTCATTTTGCACAACACGTCAAATTTTTCAATGGTCACTTTTCAAAACTCCCAAACCGGTCAAAGCAACGCATGCTCAAGTTATATGCATTTTCTCGGCGCATCTCAGCCTTCACAGACCCATTTTAAATCGGCCGGTCGCTTGCCTCCCCTCTTGAGAGTCAGCCGCTTCCCTTTATTGAAGATTGTTAGCGTGCCTTCCCCCTTGGGGGTCGACTGGCTCCCCTCCTTGAGGGTCGTTAGGAGTTCCTCCTTGGGGGTTGGTCGTGTTCTTTCAAAGAGGGTCGGGCGCCTTCCCTCAATGGGAATCAGCGTGCCTCCTTACCCCCTTTAGGGGGCTGACCTATTTCCTCAGTAACTCATGCATATCCTCTTTCTTACTTCGGCCAAACGCTACAGGAGCTTGACCCGCGCCATCTTTGTGACGTCGGCCACCCGCGTTGTCTTCGTGACTCCCGCCATCGCCAACATGCCAACTTCGCGAAGGCAAAAGTCGGCGGCGGTGGGCTATGGCCATTCGGGGGGGGGGGGGGGGGGCTGTTCTCAAAACAAAAACCAAAACTGGAAACTCAAAACTTCAAAATGAGAGTTTTCAAAAACAGCCCTTTTAAAAACTGGTTTTCAAAACTGAAGGGAAAAAATGAAAACTGTGTGACAAACGCGTTTTTTCTCTCCAGTTTACAAAATGGGAGAAAAACCTAGAAACTTAAATGTTATCAAACGCTACCTAAATGTTCTTACATGGGAACCACGAGTAGCATTAGGCATTTATATAGCACTCCATCAAAGGTCACAAAGAGGAGAAATAAAAGTAGGATCATAAACAAAAGGAGAAAAGCGGAAAGCTCACCATTCTGATCCAACTCACCACAGAGTCCGACCCATTGAATCGATGTATGATCACGTCGTTTCTAAAGAGACAAGTTCGATCAATACTATAATCCAAGTTCAACGTAGACCAAAAATAGTGTGTGCATGCGTGCCCGCGCGTGAGTGAGAGAGGATCAACTGTGTGTGGTCAAGATTTCATCGTCATCTACTGCCGTAGCCTGTTTGTTTGCCATTTGAAATGATCATAAAAAGGATTTTTTTTGGTTTGTATTTTATTATTTTCTATTTTTAGTTTGAGTAAAATTATTCAATCATAGCCAAAAATTCTCTAGAGAATTCATTCCTTCTCTCCCACTGTTCACCCTCTTTCTTCCACTCCTCTACTATTGGTCACATCACCATTAAATAACGAATTCGCTCCTCTTTTTCTCTTTGGTTTCTCCATTTTTTATTCATTAAACTCACTGATCTCTCTTACACAAGATTTCACACCGATGTCAAGAAAAGTGGGTTCATAGTCGATGTGAAGGTGCCACAAGGAATGCAGTCCGAATCAGATGCCAAGTATGATGATGTAGGATACAGCAAGGATGGATCAAAGGTAGAGACCAAGGGCTTCCCAGATAGAGCCTGAGGGTGGCAGTGCTGTGAGGGCGATGGTGCAGGGTGAATACACGACGACAGTCGCTGTCCTGTATGTTTCTCTCTAGAATTCTAAAATTCTAGAGTGAGAAAGTGAAAAATGTTCAAGTCTCTAAAAATCCCCAAGACCTTTATTTATAGAGATTGAGATGATGATGTCATCACGCGACATATGGCACTCCCCAGGAGTGACACGTCACCGAGGGGTCCACAACTACAGGTGCTCCACAGACTGTCGAATCGCATATTCACCCGGCCTGCCCCGCACAGCATCGCTCCGTCTGTCTGGAAAGACTGGCTCCTACAGCGTCGGCATGGCCAAAGAACCCCATTGATCTAGCCACCAATCCAAGTCCTTGCAGAGTCCCACAGGCCTGGCTGCTGTGGAGAAGACCCGACATCGGACTGCCAAGTAGACTAGACACGATGCCCTTCAAAGATCTGCTCCTATCTCGGAGTGACCTGGGGGTCAGAGTCCATAGGGGTGCTGACGCAAGCCCCTAGTGCCAGAGCACGTAGGCCAGTCATGAAAACACCCTAATAGAGATAGTATCCCGGAGGAGCCGTCTACCGACAGGCCGCGGTAGCATCCCGAAGGAGCATCTACCTGGCAGAAGAGGAGTTGAAAAGCTCCCTGGCAGAAATAGTGTCCCGGAGGAGTCGTCTATTCTGTAGGCCGAGGTAGCATCTTGGAGGAGCCGTCTACCTGGCCGGCCGAGGTAACATTCCGGAGGAGCCGTCTACCTGGCAGAAGGGGAGTTAAAAAGCTCCCTGGCGGAGATAGTGTCCCGGAGGAGTCGCCTATCCCTGCGGGTGAGTCCTTGTGCCAGAGCACTCGGAGCGCGTCACAGTAGTATCCGGGAGGAGCCGTCTACCTGACAGAAGGGGAGTTGAAAAGCTCCTTGACAGAGATCGTGTCCTGGAGGAGTCGCCTATCCCCGCGAGTGAGTCCTTGTGTTGGAGCACTCGGAGCGCGTCGAGGTAGCATACCGGATGAGCCGTCTACCGGGTGGAAGGGGAGTTGAAAAGCTCCCTAGCGGAGATAGCTAGTGTCCCGGAGGAGTAGCCTATCCCAGCGAGATGCTACACACTCCAGAGGAGTTGCCTATCCACGTCCATGGCGGGGGCGCATGGTGTGGTGAATGAGTGAGGTGCTCGGGGGGCAGGTAACATGATTGTGGAGCATGGGTGAGATGAAGTGCATATGGTGCCGGGGGCATGTCATTGTGATAGAGAGCATGGGGCGACGGGGTATCAGAGACAGCACCTGCGTGATGGGCGACAAGCGTCGTGAAGTCATCATGGGTGACGAACGTCGGTGAGTCGTCGCGGGCGATGGACGTCACGGAGTTGGTGCGAGCGGCAGATGTCACCTAGTCGGCGCAGGCGACGGACGTTGGCGAGCCAGCTCGGGCGACGAGCGTCGTGAAGTCAGCACGAGCGACGGACATCACGGAGTCGACGCGGGCGACGGACGTTGGCCAGTCGTCGCGGGCAATGGACGTCATGGAGTCAGCGCGGGCGACGGATGTCGCGGAGGCACATGACACCTTGAAGAGAAGTGGAAGTGCTAAGGGGAAGGCCAAAGGCCAACGCTTGAGGGAAGGCTGAGGCCGACCCCAAGGGGAGGCGGAGGCCGACCCCAAGGGGAAGGCCAAGGTGGAGGCCGACCCCAAGGGAGAAGTCAAGGCCAACCTCTTTGGGTAAGTGCCAAGGCACATCGACGAGCAACGTGTGACGGTCGAGGCGCAATGAGGAGTTGAGAAAAATGAGTTTCTTCGTGACGAAGTAACGTAACAAAAGTGAGAAGTTTGACCGGTTAGAAGCGTTGAATATTTGTGCTGACGTGTTGTGCAAAATAGGACCCCCACTGGGCCCTTAGGTGCAACCAAGATAGGTTGGGAACTAAGCCGAACTATATCCTTTGTGTATAATTTTGGCTTAATCCCAAAACTATACTCTCAAGTTTACCTCCAGTACAACTTTAGTACCCAAGTTTGAAGGTGCGCCGAAAAAGTACCTAACTTTTAAAAAACACACCAAATCAGTACCTCGGCCAACAGACGTTAGATGCTGTTAAAAAGTTTGAGGGGCAAGACTGTCAGTATAAGAAAAAGATATAAACCCTGTCCACGTAGTCATGTGGGCTGTTCTTCTTACTCCTTTTTTTTTCCTTATCTCTTTTCTTCTTTAATTCACACACGCCAACACCCCCCCAAACACATACAGTAAAGAGCGTGCGCACACACACACACACGCGCGCAAACAGTCTAAAGGGAGAGGGGGAAATATTGGCAGCGAGATAGCGCCGGAGATGAAGGACAGAAGACTGCCGGACAAAAAAAAATTAAACGGCCAAAGAAGATGATCGTCGTCACAGTCTAGCAGCAAATCGCCATGATGAGGCAGATCGGGTGTGCCACTATTTCAAGCAAAAATCTACTGGTATTATGACACTGGAGTCTCAGCCATGCAACATGGGACAATTTTGGCCGGCACGACATCACTGTGTGGAAAGAAGAATTTCCATAAGGAAAGGGAGAAAGATAAAGGAATCACCGAAGCCGTTCCATCCATAATCCAACAGAACCAACACCAGAATCATGGACCCCAACAACCACGAGAATCATGACCAGTAATTACAACCGGAATCACGGTCCCTAACCACCATCGCCGTTAATATCACCCAAACCTCACCACCGTCACTGCTACACCAGACCCACAGCCGCAACTTTCATCAAACCCACTTTTACCAACTAACTCTTTAACAAACTTACCATTACTAACCACTTTGACTACAATTGCCACCACCAATCAAATCCATCACCACAACTTTCATCAAACCCACTACCGTGGCACCAATAAATCTTTAACAAAGAACAAATATACGATATCTCATTTCTTTTTGTCATCAACTGTGTCGATATAGAAATTATTCCCATTAGTTCAACTTAAGATCGAAAAGAATATTGGTGGGTATAGGGGTAGTGTAGTGCGGTGGTTAGCGGCAATGGTTGATTGTGAAAGTTGGATCGACCAATAAATGATAGGCCAGATGGATAGTGGGTGCTGTGTGGTAATTAAGAGCAAGAGGCAGATGATAGGGGGAGGGGGGAAGAGAGAGAGAGATTTTATTAAATAAGTGATGCCAAGGAATGTGGGTTCGCAGTCGATGTGGAGGTGCCACAAGGAATGCAGTCCGAGTCAGATGGCAAATATGATGATATGGGACACAGCAAGGATGAAGTAAGGGCAGAGACCAAGGGCTTCCCAGACAGAGCCTAAGGGTGGCAGTGCAGCGAGGGCGATGGCGCAAGGTGAATACACGACGACAGTCAAAGTTTGATGCTTAGGTCCAGAGTTAGGGTCCTATATGTTTCTCTCTAGAATTTTAGAGTGAGAAAGTAAAAATGTTTAAGTGTGAAAATCCCTTCCCAAATGAATTCTCAAGACCTCTATTTATAAAGGTTAAGATGATGATGTCATCATGCAACGCGTGGCGCTCCTCGAGAGTGACACGTCATCGAGGGGTCCACAGCTGTCGGTACTCCACGGACTGTCGACTCGCATATTCACCCGGCCTGCCCTGCATAACGTCACTCTGTCTGTCTGAAAAGATTGGCTCCCACAGCATCGATGTGGCAAGAAAACCCCTTGATCTAGTCACCAATCCAAGCCCTTACAGAGTCTTATAGGCCTAGCAGCGGTGGGAAAGACCCGACGCCTAACTGCCAGGCAGACTAGGCGCGATGCCCACCAAAGACCTACTCCCGTCTCAGAGTGACCCAGGGAGCATAGTCCATAGGGGTGCCAACACAAGCCCCCAGTGCCGGAGCACGTAGGCCAGTCACAAAGACACCTTGGTGGAGATAGTGTCTCGGAGGAGTCGCCTATCCCGCGGGTGAGTCCTTGTGCTGGAGCACTCAGAGGGCCTCAAGGTAGCATCCCGAAGGAGTCGTCTACCTGACGGGTCGAGGTAGAATCCCGGAGGAGCCGTCTACCTGGCAGAAGGAGAGTTGAAAAGCTCCCTGACCGAGATAGTGGCCCGGAGGAATCGCCTATTCCACAGCCTGAGGTAGTATCCCGGATGAACCGTTTATCTGGACGGCTGAGGTAGCATCTCGGAGGAGCCATCTACCTGGAAAAAATGGAGTTGAAAAGCTCCCTGGCGGAGATAGTGTCCTGGAGGAGTCGTCTATCCCCATGGGTGAGTCCTTGTACCAGAGCACTCGAAGCGCGTCAAGGTAACATCCCAGAGGAACCGTCTACCCAACTGGCTGAGGTAACATCCCAGATGAGCTGTCTACTGATGGAAGGGAGTTAAAAAGCTCCCTGGTGGAGATAGTGTCCTGAAGGAGTCGCCTATCCCCGTTGGTGAGTCCTTGTGTCGGAGCACTCAGAGCGCGTCAATGTAGCATCCCGGAGGAGCCGTCTACCTAGCAAAAGGGGAGTTGAAAAGCTCCTTGGCAGAGATAGTGTCCCGGAGGAGTTGTCTATCCCCGCAGAATGCTGCACACTTTTGAGAGTGGGTCAAAGCATGTTCCACGTCCATGGCGGGAACGCATGGTGTTGTGAATGAGTGTGATGCTCGGGGGGGCATGTAACATGATTGTGGCGCATGGGTAGGATGAATTGCTTATGGTGCCGGGGGCACAACATTATGACAGAGAGCCTGGGGACTTGGCTGTATCAGCGGCACAGCGCATGGGTGCGGCAGAGTTTGTAAGGTGCCAGGGGGGCACTGTAGTGTGACAGAGAGCCAGGGGGCATGACTGTTCAGCGGTGCACGGCGCATGGGCACGACAGAGTGTGTAAGGTGCCGAGGGCACTGTAGTGTGTCAGAGAGCCATGGGGCACGGCTGTATCAGTGGCGCGGCACATGGGCGCGACGGAGTGTTGGAGTGTGGAGCCTGGACGTCGGCGATGGGGGTCGGGGAGATGGTGCCTGGGCGATGGACAACGAGTGTCGCAGAGTTGGCGTGTGAGCGTCGACGACGGGGGTCGCAGAGTTGGCGAACGGGCGCCGATGATGGGGGTCGCGGAGATGACGTTCTGGCACGGGCGACGTCTAGACGACAGGCGACAGGGGTCACAGAGATGACAACAGGCGACGGGGTCCTAGAGTGACATCCAGGTGACGAACGATGAGGGTCGCAGACGATATAGGATCCCTTGAAGAGAAATGAAGGTCTTAAGTATGGAGGCCAAAGGCCAACCCTTGGGGGAAGGCCAAGGTTAACCCTTGGGGTAAGGCTAAGGCCAACCGTTAGGGGGAGGATGAGGTCGACCCCATGGGGAAGGCCAAGGTCGAGGCTGACCTCAAGGGGAAGGCCAAGGCCAACTTCCTTGGGCAAGTGCCATGGTGCGCCGATGGGCGATGTGTGAAGTGCAACGGTCGAAGTCTGATGAGGCGTCGGCAAGAATGAGTTTTTTAGTGACGAAGTCACATAGAAAAAGTGAGAAGTGCACGTGACTTGAGCGTGCATGTGTTTGACCGGTTAGAAGCGTTGAATATTGACTATTGCTTGTGCGAACATGTCGTGCAAAATAGGGCCTCAGTGGGCCTTTTGATGCAACCAAGATAAGTTGGGAACATAAGCCCCCTGCGTGTGGTGTACACGATGGGACAACCCGAGCGGGTGCCGCACACATAAATACTTAGCAAGATTTTTGATGTTGTTTGGCCAAAAAGTCATTGACGTCGTCATTGCATGATGAAGGTGAAGAGTAGATGGCTCGAGCCAGCTCGCGCACCACCTATTGAAGCCTAAGTCTGTCGGTATGACGACGGGTGCAGGGGCATGATCAGGGGGTCGCAATGTCGAGGTGGTCGACGGGCATCGCGGAGACGGTACCTAGGCACGGCGGGCGATAGGGGTCGTAAAGTCGGTGCCCGGGCGACAGGCGTCACGGTGCCGGGGTATGGCAACAGGCATTTGAATAATGAAGAGATGTAGGTGGTTCGAGCTGCCTCGTGCACCACCTACCAAGGACGTTGATGTTGGGGGTTGTCATGACATGGAGCGTGACCAAAATTGCAAAAAAAGTTCTAAGTGTAAAAGAGTACGAGATGGGTAGGGCGGTGCGAGGTGCGCTTTGGTTGTCATAATTTTTTTTGACAGTGTGTGTGAGAATGGTGGCAATGGTGGTTGGTGATGGTGTTGCTGTTAGGTCGTTGGTTGAATGTTGGCAAGTCAAAGTTTTGGGGGGTAAGCCTTAATGTAGTGAAGGCCGAGGGTGAAGTGAAGGGAAAGAAGAGATGGAGAAGTGGTTAAAGGTGGTGCCCTTCTTTTGGGGAAGGCCAACATGGGTGGTCGTGGTGGCCGAAGTTTGGCCGTGGTGGAGGGGGATGGGTCAGCCTTGGCTGGACATGAGGGGTCGGCGTTGTGCAGTGGGGGCCGGCCTCGGCCTTGGTGGAGTTGGTCGTAGGGGCGGCGTGGGGAAGAAGGTGAGGGAGAAGGGGGAAGGGCAGGCATGCCGCGGCGGCGCGCGGCCGAGGGGTGGAGGGGGAACGAGAGAGAGGGAGGGGGAGCAGGCATGGTGGCCCAGGCCGAAGGGGACTGGGGAAAGGGTGGCAGAGGCCGACCTTGAAAGAGGAGGAGGCCGAGGGAGGAGAAAGAGAAAGGAAAAGGGAAGGGGGGGAGGGCGCGGGGTGTCGCGGGGAAAGGAGGGACATGGGAGAGAAGAGAGGAGAGGAGAGGTGGGGGCAGAGGGGGGTGGGGTCTTTGCCGGCGATGGGTGTGCCGGCCGAAGGCCGAGGCCGAGGCTGAGGAAGGGGGCTGAAGGTGGCAGCGGCGGCTGGAGAAAAGGGATGGAAGATTAGGGGTTTTGGGAGAATTAGGGTGTGAGTAGGATGTGGGTCGGGTTGGGTAATGGGTGATCCAGTGTCTATGTGACAGAGAGAGGCACGGGTCGAGCTCGGTGCAGGCACGCGCGGGTCGGATCATCCGTGGGTCTGCCCGTGGATCTCTTTTGAATCTGAAATTCAAATTTAATTTAATTTTTTCATTCATTTTTTTGGAGTGCCCCAAGGAAGAAGATAGAAGGATGGTTTTGGGGGGATGAATGATAATTATGTCATGAGGAAAAGAGAGATAAGGAGAGAGAGATTGTGTAAAAAAGTGGGGAAATGGTGGTGAGGGAAGAGGGGAAGATCTAATGTTAGGTCATGTGAGAGGGAGAGTGAATGAAGATAGAGAGAATGGTGAGGGTGATGAGGGAGTGAATATTGGGAGTATGTGGGGAAGATGAAAATTTTGAAACACATTTCTAAGTGTTGAGAATTTGTCTAAGTGTTAGAAGGAACATATGAAGAGGGGTGTGGAAACTTTTGTTGCAATTGTTTTTTTTAGTGTTGGAAAGGGTAAGAGAAGGGACTATATGGAAGAAAAAATTTTGAAAATTTTTCTAAGTCCTAGCAAAGGGAGAATGAAGTTCGAGCAAGGATGCGAAGGGAGGCCGTTGAGGGTGGTGACCCGGTTGCGAAAAACGACAAATTTTTTCTAAGTGTCAAGAATATTTTTTTATGAAGGGTGGTCATGCGACCGCAACCACGAGAGGTTGAGATGAGCGGGATGGGGGACTTAAGGTGATGGGCTAGCAACGGGGGTCGAGGAGATGACGTCCGGGCGACAGGGTCACCGAGTGACGTCCGGGCAACGGGGTGGCGAAGTGATGTCTGGACGACGGACGACGAGAGTCGCGAACGATGTATGGTCCCTTGAAGAGAAGTGAAGGTGTTAAGTATTGAGGCCAAAGGCCAACCCTTGGGGGAAGGCCAAGGCCAACCCTTAGGGGATGCCGAGGCCAACCCCATGGGGAAGGCCAAGGCCAACTTCCTTGGGCAAGTGCCATGGTGCGACGATGGGCGACGTGCGAAGTGCAACGGTCGAAGCGTGTTGAGGCGTTGCACAAGAATGAGTTTCTTAGTGACGAAGTCGCATAAAAAAAAGTGAGAAGTGCACGTGACTTGAGCGTGCATGTGTTTGACCGGTTGGAAGCGTTGAATATTGAATGTTGCTTGTGCAGACGTGTCGTGCAAAATAGGACCCCAGTGGGCCTTTTGGTGCAACCAAGATAGGTTGGGAACAATAAGTAAGAGGAAAAATTGAACGGTTGTGATAGTACCACATGTTTTTAAGATATAATTTTTTTATAATGATGGTCTTGCCCCTCAGACGTTTTAATGGCATCCTACGTCTGTCAGCCGAGATATTGATTTGGTACGTTTTTTTAAAAGTTATGTACTTCTTTGGCTCACCTTTAAACTTGGGTACTAAAATTGTATTGGACGTAAACTTGAGGGTACAGTTTTGGGATTAAGCTTACAATTTAGGACATTGTAACTTTGGTCCAATTATAATTATCATCTAGTTTTTACTCTATTTGTAACTAATCACCAACCATAAAACTAAGTAAACTATGCATTAACTTCAATAGATATGCTTCAAACAACTTGTGATGATGAATTTATAAGGACAAAATAGTAATAGAAAGACCGAAAGAATTCAAAAAACAACTACAAGCCCACACCAGTCATTTTGCCAAAACCAATATATTTAATCTGTCCAAACCGTTCAAGAATAGATTTTCTTCTTTTTCAAACTGACTGTGGTCAGTTCGCTTTCATATTTAACCTCCAAATTGAACTGAACTATGTTCACCCGAAGTCCATGTAAAGCCAAGGAAACGAAAACTACAATGAAAGAGGAATAATGGCTTCAAAATATCGCCCAAGATAAATAGTTTTCAGAACTATCCAAGGTATCAACATGTGCCCGTCATTCTTTTAACTATAAAATAATCAATGTTTGTAACGAAGATAAACTTTACGTGATGAACTTCACCTAAAACTTGAAAATTTTGGTTGCTATGTAGAGTTGTAGACATATGACCACGATTTCTGAATGTAGCCAGAAGTGACAATTGTTGTTATATTGCAAATACTTTTTTTTTTTGGTTGGAGAGTGGAAGGTAGAGGTGTCCAAAGGGCCGGACCGCCTGCGGGCCAGTCCGATTCTGCTCTAAAATGGCCAGGGCCAGCTCGAGCAGTACGACCCTGGTCCACAGGGCCAAGGTGAAGGATTTGGGAAAAGGCCCGTCTTTTGGCCCGACATGGATCCGAACCGTCCCGGATTATTAAGTTCCATGTTTTTTTTTCTTTTTCTTCTTTTGAAGTGTCATTTTATTACATTTTCATCTTTCTGTTGTTTTAGATGTTATTGAGTTCATCTGATTAGTGTTTTTTTTTAACACACGGAATCATCTTTTTACTTTTTTTTTTAACACATGCAGTAAAGTGTGGGTGTGCGTTACCAGAGACATGTTTTTGATAATTTCTAAGGGGGCTTTTATTTAACGTTTCTGTTACAGCATCTGATTTGTCATCTATTGTTTTGTTTTTGTTTCTCTTAATGGTAGCTTGTTGTGGCTTTAATGGTATATTTATTGCTTCTCCAATTTATTTTTTGGTTAAAACTACTTATGTGTTATAGTTTTGAGCACTTTCCACATCTATGAGAAATTATAATTTTCTTGTGGTAATTTATTGTTCATACTATTTTTACGAACAATTTGTATGTGGTTAATAACATAATATGTAGATTACATTTTTCTTAATAGGAGCAACTATTTTTAACAATTATTTTTTAATTTTGCACTCATCCTCAAAATATGTAATTAAGTTGGAGTAAAGGAGTTGATAACATAATATAGTGTATACTTTTTTCCGCAACATAAAAAATGAATAAAAAAATTTAACAAAATTTGTTCAGGCTTAAGCTTGGCCCAAGCTCGACCCTAAAGTTAGAGCTTAGGGCTTGGACTTGGACCAGACCCTGATATCTCCCAATGGGCCCAGCCCTGACCCGGTTCGGTTTCGTGTGGTCCGAAGCCCGGTCTGGCCCGTTTTCTCATCTGGCCGGCTAGGCCTAGGCTAGGAATCTTCTTTCTTAGATGATTCCCACACTGGGTACTTAGAATCAAACAAGTATTAACAGTCAACTTATATCAGGGGAACCGAATAAGAGATTTTAGGCCTTTTGTTGATTAGGCAACACCCATCCATTGACATCACTAGTGGAAGGTAAAGATACAAGTACCAGGAGTTCCTCTCTAAATCAACTCCATATAATTCTGCCACTAAAAGGCAATTCTCGGCCTCCTTCCCTTACAGTATGGATTATGTCAGTTGTGCCTTCACATAATGAATTGCAATCGGCAAGCTAGTGGTTCTGATTTTCTTGATCCTTAATCAATCGAATAATCGTGGTAGCGTCAGCCTTCCTGTTGGGTGATGATATCCACTTTCCTTTTGCTATTTGTAGGCCATGGAAGATGGCCTATAACTCTGCTTCCAAGCTATAAGTAAAACCATCCAAGAGCTGCGACATCATCAAAGATTCATGCAAATAGCAAAATAGAAGCTTAACGTAAGTACATCAACATAGAGGGATGTAGATGTAATATAAAGATGCTCATGACTTACACTTCAGTTTCCACACATGATAATCGAGGAGACAACGAACGTTTTGGCTGTTGAGAGTTAATCTTGATTCTACAAAGTTATGACAATTGATGAGGAAGAATCAAGAAATGGATAAATGAAGAGAATGGAAAAAGTGAAAAGTTATGGGACTTACTAATAACTTATGAGTGATTTAATAAGAAGATGAAAAGTGAAAGGTTAGGGGAGTTATCTTTAGGAGATAAACGAGTCTTTAAATGTCTTAGTATAAAAAGGTGTATCACCTAGTTATTTCACAAGAGTGAAAAGTGTGTAAGAAAGAGTGAAAAAGTGTGAAAGTAAGATCTAGTCATGTTCACTATCGACCGATTCTTTCTTTCCACCACTCCATTCTATTGGGGTGAAAATGGAATGGTAAGTGGTCGACAGATGCCATTCTCTTCACAGAATGCCTTGAACTCCTTAGATATGAACTCTCCACCTCGATCAGATCTCATTGCCTTGATCTAATATCCACTCTGCTTCTCGACAAGAACCTCAAACCTCTTGAAGTTTGAGAACACCTCTGACTTTTGTTTGAGAAAAATAAACCCATGTTTTCCTACTATAATCATCAATGAACAGTAGAAAGTATTTGTTCTTACCAAGAGATGCTGGATCGATTGGACCACACACATCAGTGTGTATCAGCTCCAACGATGCCTTTGCTCTCGATATTGACTCCTTTGGGAAACTGTGTCGATGTTGCTTCCCAACAAGACAAGCCTCGCACTCTGATACCACTTTGTTGCATGGTGGGCACAATATATATTGCAGCGGAAATACTTTGAGTATCATGGTAGATGAGGAAGAAGTGGAGAGGAGAAACACACTTGAATATTTTTCTCTTACTTAATCAATACTTCTTTCATAAACTCATTCACTCTTTCTTAGAATAATTCCTCACATTTGATGTCCAACAAGAAGTGTGTCGAATAAAACACCGCAAGAAGTTTGGATACAAGCCAAGTGTGTCCCACTTGAAAGTGTTTGCAAGCATTGCTTATGTGCATGTTCCTGATCAGCAAAAGAAGAAGCTCCATGATAAAAGTGAAAAGTTTATCCATGGGACTGGACTGATTGAGACAAGGAGTAGTATGTTTTGTATCTAATCTATACAAATAGAAAATAAGTAGAAGAAGAGATGATAGAACCTGTGACTCCCTTGAGTCTTGTATCTCCGACTCAACCAAGTCCATCATCATCATCGGTCAATAGTCCTGTCAAGACAAGACCACAAGGCAAGAAATCTCTAGAGGAGATTTATGGTGACTTGAATCAGAATCAAAATATGTTCAGTCTCTTTGCCGATAGTGAGCCAATCGATTTTGAAGAGGCCTCAAGAAGTGAGAAATGGAGGAGGGCCATGAATGAAGAGATTGGTGCCATCGAGAAGAATGATACTTGGGAGCTGACGACTCTTCAACCAGAAAAGAAGCCCATTAGTGTAAAATGGGTTTATAAAGTGAAGAAAAATTCCAAAGGCGAAGTTGAGAGATATAAAGCAAGGCTTGTTGTCAAAGGGTACAAGCAAAGGGCTGGAATCGACTATGATGAAGTCTTCGGCCCAGTCGCTCGATTAGAAACGATACGACTGTTGATATCTCTAGCAGCTCTGAACAAGTGGAAAAATCCATCAGATGGATGTGAAGTCAGCCTTCTTTAATGGTTATCTTGATGAAGAAGTCTATATCGAACAACCTGAAGAATATGTTATTCGAGGCCATGAAGACAAAGTGTTAAGGTTGAAGAAGGCCCTGTATGGGTTGAAGCAAGCGCTAAGGGGTGGAACAATCGCATTGAAAAGTTTTTTCAAAAGAGAGGCTTTAAGAAGTGCCCACATGAGCGTGCCCTCTACATCAAGATGAATAGAAAAGGTGACATCTTGATAGTCTGTTTATATGTCGATGATTTAATTTTTACTGGCAACTGGGTGAAGATGTTTGATGATTTCAAGAAGGAAATGGCCAATGAGTTTGAAATGTCTGATATTGGTTTGATGTAATATTATCTTGGGATCGAGGTAAAACAAAGAGATGATGGAATTTTCATCTCACAAGAGGCATATACAAAAAAAGTATTGAAGAGGTACAATATGGACAATTGCAACCCAATCAGTATCCTCATTGAGGTTGAAAAGAAGTTGTCGAGGCACATCATAGAAGGTCCAATCGATCGAACCTTGTTCAGAAGCTTGGTTGGTACTTTGAGATATTTGACGTGCACAAGGCCTGATATCCTATATGCAGTTCGTTATATCAATCGATATATGGAGAATCCGACAACTTATCACTTTAAAGTGGCAAAAATGATACTTCGGTACCTTAAAGGTACAATTGATCTTGACATATTTTATCGTGCGTCAGGTGATATGAAGTTAGTGGATATAGTGACAGTGATTGGCTAGAGACGTGGATGATCGAAAAAGCACAACTGGATTCATTTTTATTTTGGTGAAACAGCATTCACATGGACGTCGAAGAAGCAACCGACAGTGACTCTATCGACATGTGAAGCTGAATATGTGGTTGCAACATCGACTGTTTGCCAAGCGATATGGCTAAGAAGTTTGCTCAAGGAACTTAGTTTTGATCAAGATTAATCGACACAGATTTATGTCGATAACAAGTCAGCCATAGCTCTTGCAAAGAATCCAGTCTTTCATGATCGAAGCAAACACTTCGATACACGGTATCATTTCATCCGCGAGAGCATTGCTAAGAAATAAGTCCAGGTTAAGTTTGTGAAGTCTAAAGATCAAGTTGCGGATATCTTCCAGTACAAGGAAAGAGGCTTTTAGCGACGGACTTTTAGCGATAGAATGAATTCCGTCGCTAAAGGTTCTTTCAACGACGGAACTTCCGTCGGTAAAAACATTGTCCAAAAAATTCTTTTATCGACAGAATAATCCGTCGGTAAAAACATTGCCAACAGACTTTTACCGAAGGCTTTTAATGACGGCGCAAACCGTCGTTAAATGTTAAGAAAACATTTTTACCGACGTACTTTTAGCGACGGAATAATGTTAAGGAAACATTTTTACCGACGTACTTTTAGCGATGGAATAATTCCATCGCTAAAAGTCCATTAATATACATAGATTCTTCTTTCTCTTTCCCTGTTTCTCTCTCTGTCCCTCGTTTCTCTCTCTGTCACTGTTTCCACCCACCGGCGTTTTCACCTCCGGTGATCCCCCCTCACGGCGACCCACCTCCAGCGACGTTCCTCCCCACCACCACGCCGGCGAAAGGCCCTCGCCTCCGTCCCTCCCCATTAGCCCCCCACGCTGGCGACAAGCCCCCCACCACATCGCCCTTCCCTCTCCCCTTACATCTGCCGTCCCTATAGCCACCTCGCCGCCCCGCAGCTACCCTACTACTGCCACAGCCACGTCATAATCGTGCCCCCGCTCCACAGCCACCTCATAGTCGCACCACCATCGCCACAGTTCCTCCCCCTCCGCCGCACCACCACCCTCTGCCGCCTTTCGAGCGCCACTGTAGCTGCCGCTGCTTTCCGTGCGCCACTGTTGTCGTCCGCCTCGCACCACCACTGTCCGAACTCACTTTTTTTCCCGATTAGAAATTATTTATCATATTGAATCTGTTCTAATATGCTAGAAATTATAGTATGCTAGAAATTATTTATCCTATTGAATCTATTATTATAATGTAATTGTATTTAATCTGTTGTAATGTAATTGCATTTGATTTGTTATAATGTAATTGTATTTAATCTGTTGTAATGTAATTAGATTTAATTTTTTGTAATGTAATTGTATTTAATTTTTTGTAATGTAATTGTAACAATTAAACCCTAATTATCCCTAATTTATTCCCAAGTAACCCTAATTGAACCAAATTAACCCTAATCAAATTCTAATTATCCCTAATCTAACCAATTAATAGTAATTAACCCCGCATAACCCTAATTGAATGAATTAGCCCCAATTAAATCCGATTAATAACCCTAACTAAACTAATTAATTGTAATTAACCCTGATTCAACCTAAATAAACCAATTAGCCCTAATTAATCCCAATTTACCCTAATTAAAGCATAATTAGTCCGGATAAAACCTAACTATCCTTAATTTGTTCCCAATTAACCCTAATCAAACTGTAATTATTCCTAATCTAACCAATTAACAGTAATTAACCCCGAGTAACCCTAACTGAACGAATTAACCCCAATTAAACCTGATTAACCCTAACTGAATTAATTAATTGTAATGAACCCCGATTCAACCTAATTGGTCCAATTAGCCCTAATTAATCCCGATTTACCCTAATTGAACCAATAAACCCTAATTAGCCCTGATTAATCCTAATTGAACCAATTAACTGTAATTAGCCCCGATTAAACCTATTTGAACCAGTTAACCTTAAACCCTAAACCCTAATTAAAGTATAATTAGCCCGGATAAACCCTAATTATCCTAATAAAGCCTAATTAATCTAAGTACATCCAAAATACTTGAATTACATCAGAATTAGCCTAATAAAACCTAAGTACATCCATCATTTGTTAGTCTTTGATGATTTTAGGTTGTTAGTTGTGCATTTGAGAATCGAGATTATTAATTGATGATTTTAGGTTGTTAATTGATGATTTTAGATTGTTAATTGTGCATTGAGCATTTGAGACATTGAGATTGTTGACGGAGACCCAATTGGATTGAATGTGTGATTTTTATTAATTTTTATTGCATTGAGTATTTGACAATTGAGAATGTTGACGGAGGATGGGACCCAATTGGATTTATAGTGTGATTTTTATTAATTTTTATTGCATTGAGCATTTGAGAATTGAGAATTAAGATTGTTGACGGAGGATGAGACCCAATTGGATTGAGATACTTGTTAGGTAGCACAGACACAGACACCGCGTCTGATCGACGTTGATACTGAAATGTCATATTTTGGCTCTATACTTGTGGACACCTCTTCAATGGGTGTCCGGCACCTCTTCAATGGGTGTCTGACAATTAAAAAATAAATCAATGTCTTCGGACACCGCTGAGATGTGTTGGACACGTTTTCGGAGGTGTCCGACACTTGTCCGGATGTGTCGATGAGGTGTCGAGGTGTCGGTAGGTCACGGACACTGCGTCCGATCGACACCGACACCGAAATGTCACATTTTGGCTTTATACTTGTGAACACCTCTTCAATCGGTGTCCGGCACCTCTTCAAGGGGTGTTCGGCACGGTGTTCGACAATTAAAAAATAAATCAATGTCTTCTGACACCGCTGAGATGTGTCGGACACATTTTCGGATGTGTCCGACACGTGTTCGAATGTGTCGATGAGGTGTCGAGGTGTCGATAGGTCACGGACACCGCGTCCGTGACCTACCGAAGTCTTTGCAAAGCCAATTTAATGTCTTTGCAATTTATCTATATGAAGTCAGATATGGATAGGATACGGGCTATTCGTCGCCGGGTTGGACTCTCACCAGACACACGGTGGCCCTTGATGGCACAAGGAAACGGTGTGTGGCACTCCACTTGCCGCTTGCAAGAAGAGTCCGCCAACCGATCTACACAATTTAGAGCAAGCAGTGCATCAACATTGCATAAAACAGTGCACAAAGCGTAAATCTCAACACGAGGGCAAAAAGGTCACAAATATTCTCATTAATTCAATAGCATCATTACAACTTATAGAAGGCTTTGTTTGCATCCATAGTGTGCAATCTAGCTAGACAGGCAAGCTAAAACAAAGCAAGGGACTTTCGAGTATGGCTACGCCGAGCTGCTTCCTCCTCAGTGGGTCCCACCTTGTCATTGCCCACTGATAACGAGGCACAGAGTGCTCGCGTACAGCAGATGGGGCCCCAGCCCCAGTCCCAGCCATCGCCCCAGCCCCAGCCCTAGCCCGACGCAGATTCATCCCACACCGGCATTGATTCTCCTTCTTCCGTGGGTTCTACCTCAGGTATAGTTGATAACGGTATTTAGTATATTTTCGCTAATTTATATTTGAAGTATATTTTAACTGCATTAATGTCTGTATTTCGTAGGATCTCGACCAGGCCGTGGCCCGACACGCTGGGGTACGCATCGACCCCCAGCGTAAACAGAGAGTTACGCTCACCCAGGAGGGCCTGTAAGTAAAAAAATTTACATCATGCCTTCTTTTTGTATATTTGGGGTGTTAATTTATATTTGAACTGTATTAATTTATTTATTTACTTCTTTGGCAGGATCCTGATGAATCAGGCGAGGACGAAGATTGGCGTTCTTGTGAAAGGCCGATTCTTCGAGCCACGCCTGTACTAGAAGGACTGGGATGCCGCTGCGAGGGAGTCCCTATGAGAGGAGTGGCTGGTACGTTGAAGTATTTTTTTCTGCGATAGTATTTGTTTAATTAGAGTGTGTTTTCTAACTTAATTTGTGTTATTGAATGCCTTGCAGGAGGGGTTCACGTTTGACTCGCCTGATCAGCAGGCACTGGGGTGGCAAGCCTTCTTTGCTTACATCACCAAGAATTACTGCCGATAGCTCCACGACTCATGGGACCGAGCGATGAAGATGCTGCCCGAAGGTGCCCCGATGATGGAGATGAAGACATATCCCCCACATTGGATATCTCCGACTGTATGGGGGGAGATGATAGATCGGTGGGCTGCGGATCCAGGCTGGGACGCCAAGAGTAAGAGCGGGGCCGAGAACAGACAGAACAGAGATCCGACGCACACGAGGGAGTCTATGCCACACAACATCGTCCGACACATGAATGCGGTCTATAACCCGGATCTAGAGGAGGATGAGGTCATAGCTCTGACGTATAATCAGACGCACGTGCCGAAGAAGGACAAGGACGAGGCGTACCGGGTAGGCGACTATGTTTCGGATATTGCCCGACGGATCGATGTAAGTCGATGTGTTTAAGTTGTTAATTTTTTCTTTATATCCTCAATGTCTGTTGCGTTAATTAATGCCCTAACATATCTTTAAATCACTATTTTTGCAGGCCTCGTATGAACAGCTTAGGGGGTCCGAGCAGCAGTCCGGATAGCCATCAGCGTCCACTAGTACGGGTACGAGTACTGGGGCGTTGAAGCTGCGACACCCTCAACGCAGGTGACGTCACTGGGCTCAGTTATCGACCATAATCATATTCAAAACGCTGTGCTGAATACAGAGCAACTACATCCTCATGATCATACATCATTAATAGACGCTCCAAAATGCATCCTTACAAAAAAAATTTCATACATCATATTGCAGCGGAATACTTTCAAGTTTCTAAACAACATGAATGGTTACAACCTAATATACGACTGTAGTCGTGTGGCTCTTATCAACCTATCTCGCAGCTCAATCTTTATCTCACCATTTCCAGCTTGTCTTACCTCACACAACTTATCCCCTTGCTCAACTTTTTCTAGCTTGTTTCTCTTTTCTTTTCTAGAGGGTTCTCCTTGATCAACCTTATAGCCTGCACAATACAACATAAGGAATGAGCGCAATTCTCCCAGTAAAGACATCGTGTACAAATGATTCAAAAGACTCGGAGGAATAATAATCATCTCAATGATAGCAATGAATCAAGAGTAGTCAATAAATTTTCGACATCAGCATAATTGTCAAAAGATAATTTTTCTTTCGTTAGACTGAGCGGCTTTAAGGCCCAACAGAACAGCATTATTGCCACCTCCTCATGGACTGGACCGACTGATCGACCGACTATGCAAGTGGACCAAGGTCGTAAAGGCAAACATCATTGAAATACAAATCATTAAAATCATCAACATCGAAAGAAAATCAAATGCAATGCACATGGACACGACGGACAGGACTCGACCAGACACGACAGACTCTGCTCGAGCGACATTCATCCTCTTTATCCAGTGATCATAATTCATAGCCCATCCTCCTCATATTGATGTCCCATTTTACAGGATGTTCATCTCAGTCTCAAGTAAATAAAAGAGACACTGTCAACAAGCAGGGAACTCATTTAGAGTGCTTTCCCTAACCACGTTACAGCCAAGCAACAAGACATCATCAACGGGGCGGACTAAGGGAAAATTTATTCCACCTTATGTCCTCAACAACACAGCTCAACAAGGAATACTGGATCAGAAGATCAACTGGTGTTCAGACCTAACAACAAGAGTTTAACGTGACATCATCAACAGGGCAGACTTGGAAAAAGATTACCGCAAGCCCTCAACAACGTTCTTACATAAGAGAAATGTCGACCACCAATAAGTGCCGACATTTCATAGCAACACGCAACGACCTCAACATCATCATCATCAACGACAGGGCGGACTCGGGAGAAGTTTGCCACAAGTCCTCAATGGTGTTCTCAAAGAGAAGAGATATCGGCTATCAATAACCGTCGACACCTCACAATAGTCACACGACAACCCCTACACAACATCATCATCAACTTTAGGTATGCTAATCGAATCGAATCATAGCATACTAGGACACGCATCATACTTATTAAATTCTATCAACAAGGCGGACTAAGGGAATTATTCTACACTAAGTCCTCAACTGCACAATTCAAATATGCATATACCGATCATTATCGGTGTCCAATCATAACGACAAGAATCCAACAACACGTCATCAACATGGCATGCTAATCGAACAATGAATTAGCATATCGAACCGCATTGTCCTTACCTGCTTGGCTTATAGCCGAAGCAACTCACAATCTCTGATCGCAACAAGCTGCATCACCTAGTCAAATAATAATCTGCTCATTAGAAATCATTTCACATATACGCGCTCCCAATTCTACCCTTTCTCATTTAATCATTTATAGCGTCTTACGACAGCTTGTTAATCCGATCCAATAATTTGATCCTTAACCTAGCTTACCAAAGCATTAGGAAAAGCTAAAATCTCATTATTTCAACGTATTAACATCATTCCTCATTTTTCACCATTTTAACCGCTGAATTACGCGTGTTTCCTAAAATTTCACGTCAACATGGCAAATTACCAAAATACCCTTGATGGCCGCTACACCACCAACACCCCAAAACCGCTTTAAAACTACTTTTTGGATGTAATACATCATTTATAGCCCAAATAGTCCCTTAGAAAACTTTAAAGGGAAAAATTACCAAAACACCCCTGGCTTATGTGAAATTACCAAAATACTCCTTGGCGGCCATCGCGCATCTCAAAACCCCTTCAAAATAACTTTTTGGATGTCCTACACCCCTTCCCAAACCAACATTCCTTCAAAGCATTTTATAGAAAAAATTACCAAAATACCCCCCTCTGGGCGGCAAATTATAGAAATGCCCCCGGGGGTTCACTATCACCGCAACGCCCCGAATTAGCTTCAAAATAACCTTTTAGGTGTTTTACAACCCTTTTTGGACTAAAAAGTCCTTTGAAAAACTTTACCGGGAAAATTACCAAAATACCCATCTCCGAGTGGCAAATTACCAAAATGCCCCTGAGGGTTCCCGGACTCAGAAAAATCTCAAAAGTGCTTTAAAATGATATTTAAGCTCCTGAATTCATTCTTGAGCTAAAAAATATTTTACAAAATTTTCGTCCAAAAATTCCGAACTGGTATCCGGACCGAGCGCTTAAAAGCCCGTTCGGCCATAAATAGATAATGACTTTAGAATGACCCAAAACCTTAGGAAATGGAACTTCTCAGCATGCTAGGGTTCTCATAAAATGTTTGCCCGAAACCGCGTTCGTTTGATATTTTAAATTTCACTGCGAAGTTCCAAACTTTCCTCGTCCGTTCGCCCTCTTCCCGACCTTGGAAAAATCTAAACTTTTTTCATGATATAGGTCTCCTAAAAATAACTGGCCTCTCTTTTTCACACTTTGGCTAAATCTGTCCCTAACTTCTTTTGAAAATTCGTGAAGAAACTGCCTAAAATAATCCTATCTTTAGCGACCATTACAAGTACTGTTCAAATCAAAGGCACACACTATTGCACCTTTTTCCACACACACTTCCTTCTTCCTTCAGCTGTGAGACATGGCTGTCCCAACTTACTTATACACTCATGAATTCGTCCGAAATCACTAAAAATCACATATGTGAATAACTCATAACATCTAATTACACCATTTAAATTCATGATCACACCCCTCAACCCACGAATCATCAAAATACACACACACCCGAAACAAGAACACACACCCATACACGCACACAGCCAAGGAACACACAAAGTCAACACCCAAACACACTGACCACCCTGAAACCCTTTAAAAACTCACCCAAACTCTATTTTTTTCCTCTGATTTTGGTTTTCCCCCGAGCCTCATCGTCCTCTGTTTTGCGTTTTCCTTCCTCCCTGTTTCTTCTTCTGTTTTGTTCTTTCTTTCCTGAAAGGGAAAGTTTCCTCTTCTGTTTTGTTCTTTCTTTCCCGAAAGGGAAAGTTTCCTCTTTTGTTTTTTTTTTCCTAATATTTATCTATACCTTAGTTTATAATTTTATTTCATTAGTCATCAAATAGTCAAGGAGGAGGTGGCACCATCTTGTGACCAATTTTACAAATTTGCACAATGGCCTTCCAAATTTCCATATTCGCAAAGTGGCCCCGCAAGTTTCAAAAATTACACTTTGATCCCACAACTTTGGAAAAATTGCACTTTGACCCTAAAACCGCACCAACTTCTCATTTCACTTCCTAACACGTAATCATCATAAAAAAAAATGACGCTACTTAATAGCATATGCATCCCATTCACCTTATTTTTTAAAATTATATTTTTGCCCTTTAACTTTTCAAAATTACATTTTGAACCCGAAGGCCAAACCAACATCCCATTTTACTATAATTAGTCGATAAAAATAATAGTATCGATAAAAATAATGCCCTCAATTAATCTAATTCTCGCTTAGATTAAATCAGAGTATTACAGAAGCGATGGCTGGATACGTCGGAGGTCGTCAATCGGCCGAAAGGAAGCATACGCGGCCTGCTTAACACGACTACTCGGGCCGTGATAGGAGCGTCCTCACCCCCTGCTGCCCCTCCACAGACACCGGCTCCTCGGCATCCGTTGGACGGGGAGGAGATCCAGCGTATTGCTACGGTGGTGTTGAGGATGATCAGGGAGCATGATCAGCAGGGTACCCCTACTGGACATGCCGAGCAGGCCCTGGATTAGCAGGATCCAGATCCGGGACTCGACAACACCTGATGAGCCCCTTCTCGTGCCCGGTCCCAGCTTGTCCCCCCCGCTCGGCTTGTACTCGATCTTCTCCCCTCCCCTAATCGGCTGTATCTGGTTCCCGGCTTGTACATTAGGAGTTTTTTTTTATAATGCACATTTTTTAAAGTTGATTATATATAGTTGTTTGTGTCTTCGAGATTATAAGTTGTTGTTCAGGATTGAATTTTTTATTACAGAATTGGGCATCAGAATTGAAAAATTTTTAAAATATTTTTTTAAAAAATTGACTTTTAGCGACGGATTATTTCCGACACTAAAAGTGTACTTAATTCTAAAATTTTAGCGACCGAAAACTCCGTCGTTAAAAATCTAATTTAGCAACGAAAAATTCCGTCGCTAAAAATTATATTCCTTCACTAATTTCACAAAAAAGAAAATAAATAAAATACGTAAAACAGAATTAGCGACGGAAACTCCGTCGCTAATTCATAAATAAATCCATCGAAAAAAGTTCAACATTAGACGACGGATTTTAAAATTCCGTTGCAAAACTTTTAGCGACGGATTTCAGGCTTTTAGCGACGGATTTACCCGTCGCTAAAAGCGTTATTTCTTGTAGTGTTCACAAAGCCCCTGAATAGAGAAGTCTTCGAGAAACTACGGAGTCGACTTGGAATAAGAGAATCAAGCTTAAGGGGGTATGTTGAGAGTTGATCTTGATTCTACAAAGTTATGACAATTGATGAGGAAGAATCAAGACATGGATAAATGAAGAGAATGGAAAAAGTGAAAAGTTATGGGAGTTACTCATAACTTATGAGTGATTTAATAAGAAGATGAAAAGTAAAAGGTTAGGGGAGTTATCTTTAGGAGATAAACGAGTCTTTAAATGTCTTAGCATAAAAAGATGTATCACCTAGTTATTTCATAAGAGTGAAAAGTGTGTAAGAAAGAACGAAAAAGTGTGAAAGTAAGAAGTGTGAAGGTGAGGAATTATTTTAAGAAAGAGTGAGTGAGTTTATGAAAAGAAAATATGCAAGTGTGTTTCTCCTCTCTACTTCCTCCTCCTCTACCATAATACTCAAAGTATTTTCGCTGCTATATATCTCCCTTATATTGTGCCCACCATACAATATTGGCTATAATCTCTCTCGAAAACTACAAATACGAGAAACTAAAGAAATGCATGCCTTTTAAAGCAATTACGACTCTTAAAGCGATATTTTCTTGTTTAAAAAGTAGATAACATGTTAGCAAGTCCACATGATTCGAGGAACACAACAAAAAGGGAGAAAAGAGGTGTCATAGAAAGATCGTTTGTATGCTTGTCTTATGATGGGGTTAAAGAAAGTTTGGAAAACCGAAAAGGAGATTAAGACATAGTTATTAATTTACCATAAATTACGGCAAATTAAGACAAAACAAAATCCAGATTCGGAGTGCAACACATAGTGGGCATACTTTAGGAATTGGTTCTACAAAAATTAGATATAAGAACTACTTGTTTGAATTCTGATTATCAGCTATAATAAAGAATAGATGGAAAAAAAACCTATAGTTTAGAAATTAAAAGTAAGGAAAAGGGGTGAAATGATGAGCTGATTTAAATTAAATTTATAACTAAATGCGAAGTCTAGATTAGATTAAACTTAAAACTAATACAAGGACCTAAACAAGGGAGAATCTCTAGTATTGAAGCCGCATAAAAACCGCCTCTAATACCTGCGGCCGATTCTTCAACTTTATTTTTAACAAAAAATTGGTAATTTTGTTAGTATTATTAGGCATATGAGTATTTCAATAACTACTTTAATAGTCACTGTTTCCTGTGTGTATCAAAACTAGTTAATAACTAAATGCGAAGTCCAGATTAGATTATAGATTAACCTTATAACTCAATACGAGGACTTAAAACAAGGGAGGATTGCTGCAATATTGAGGCCGCATGAAAACCGCCTCTAATGCTTGCGGCCAATAAATTTAACTTGGCGGAGAAGTTTGACTTGGAGGAGAACACTACCTAACACATATCAGCTAGGACACCAAGGCTTTTCCAACAAGCCCTCCCAAAGTATGCTTCTATATACATCATACCTGTGTGCCATAAAACTCATTAGAATTCCTTTATTCTTCACACCAAGCGGCTAATACTATCTATGGAGAATCGAGATCGCATCTTCGTTCTCATGCTTTCTTTTTTTATCGGAGCAGCGGCTACGACGGCCTTAACGGCTCTCAGTGTTCTCCTACAACATCGTTATTTACCGAACCTCAAGAATCATGGATGCTACCCTCGCTTTACCACGGTGATTCTGCCATGGTTTGCGATGGCATGCAGTGTCATTATCACTCCATGCTATTTGTGTCTAATCATCCCGCTCACCTATCGTCAAGGCATGTTGCGCCGCCGCTTCACCTACGCTGCATTGCTAACCTCTGCTCTCGTCATTCTGGCCGACGCAGTTACCGGGATTGTGTTCTCGTCCAAGGTCATTCATCTGAGGTACGTAGATAACAATGGTTCACGAGTAACGTGTTTTGATCGTTATTTTATAGTCTCCTCGTGGGCTTCGATTGTGATGAATTTTACCTTCGTACCGCTAGCTGGAATGACTCTCCATCGAGTGGGTCGAAATTTAGGCGAAGCAAAAGTAACCCCCGCGGAGGCCTCGCTGCAGACCAACCCCCGAGTTTGATAGCTGGCTATTGATCGCATTTATTATTGTGCTTCCGCCTGTCCTTCAAAGTTTTCTAGAACTGCATTATACTCCCATTGTAATTTATGGGTATTACACTTTTCAGCGTCGAATTCTCAGGACAGGATTAGTTAGTATTCATATGCTATCTTTCAATGTTAGGCTTTTCTTTTTGCAACTAATAAGCAGTTCATTAATACCTTTCAATGCAACTTACAATCAAGAAGAACACGCAAAATTTGGGAGCGTAGTAGAAGTTGATCCCTCATTAATCTACTTTCGCTCAAACTTCAAAGCTTTGAACTCTAGAGATCCGTATCTACAACAACTTGCAATCCGTTCAAACAGATTATTAGGTCTAGGACGAAAATTACCCATATGATTAGAATCTTTCTATCAGGTTAGCTTTGTCAATTCCAGCGTAAAAAGGAGCTACTTTTACTGACAATAGGAGTACGAAAAACAAAACGCAGGCAAGAAGGCAATAGCAAACACATAATCTACGTCCATGGTTGAACAATATGCAGATTGAGGCATAGCCTAAGTGCCCACCGGCAATAGCTTCAGCATTCAGCGTACTAATCACATATATAGTGAATCCAAGACTGCAGGTTCTATTGCTTTTTTCTTTTTCTTTTTTCATTTTTTTTTACTTGGAAATTGGACTGTATGACCAACAACAGTTGTTTTCATACCAAAGGGAAAAAAGAGAACACATCACAGTGCCCGAAAATGGGCTATGCCGAAATTGTAAATGAATCATATCAGGTTAATCATGAGATGGAAATGGGCTATGCCGAAATAGTAAAGGTAGGAACTACATTCAGTAACAATAATAACCAGAAAACTACAATCACAAGATACGGTTATCTTTCCTGATTATTTTATTAGTGACCGAGTCAGCTGGGTTTTTTTTGAAGGCCATACTTAAACTTTCCTGATTATTTTATTAGTGATGACCTGCATATCCACCGTATCTTTCCAAATTCTTGTTAATGGCTCCTCATCAGTCAGTTATGAACCCATCTGTGGTCTGTGACAAGGCGATTCACTCTCTCTTATTTGCTCATCCTTGGTGCAGAAGCTTTATCCATAGCATTAACCATAGCTCAATCTCAGGGCATGGTAAAAGGCATAAATGCTGGGATCAATAGCCCACCCATTAACCACCTCTTTTTTGCAGATGATACATTGATTTCTTCAGTACTAAACGACGTCTCTTGCACCCATATTAAACGTATTCTAGACAATCACTGTTCTGCTTCAGGACAAAGAATTATCCACCAGAAATCATGTATATCCTTCAGCTCTATTAAAACCTTTAAAATATCAGCAGTTCACATCTTTTTTGGGGTTCACAAGCTTAATTCATTTTGGCAAGTACCTAGGTGGCTCTTTGGATATTGTCACATACAGGAAAGAATTTTTCAACCAACTTATTTTGCCAAAATTCGTTAAAGATCGATGTGCTGGTTGGAAAGGTATCCTCCTAAATAAAGTCGGCCGAGCTATTCTTATTAAATCCACTCTTTTGGCTCTGGTCATCTATCATAGGCATGTATATCTTTTTCTTAAATATGCGTGTAAGTAGATTAATGCCATCCTATGCAATTTCTGGTGGTCTGGTGATGTGTATAGGAAAGGCACGCACCGACTCAACTGGCATGCCATCGGAAAGGCACACACTGACTCAACTGGCATGCCATCTGTGTGCCCAAAGAGATCGGCTGGCTTGGCTTTAAAGACACCCATCTTGTCAACCTTGCATTACTGGCAAAAACAAGCTGGCTTATTATGTCTGAACTTGAAGGCCTCTTATCCAGGGTCCTAACAGGCAAATATTGTGTTTAAAGCTTTTTTGCATCTTGTCCCATATTGTGTAACTTTTCTTGGGGTTGGCATAGTATTTCAACTGGTAGACAAGTCCTATCCCGGGGACTCCGATGGCAAATAGGAAGTGGCTCCAATATCTCTATATGGCAGGATAATTAGATCCCAAAGGTGGGTAGTAATTTGAACCTTTCTCTTGCTCCGCGTGGCGATCATCTTGATGCACCTTCTCTGGTCACTGATTTTTTTTAACAGAACTCTTGGAATGTCTCTCTGGTTCGGGAAATTTTTCCTCCGGAAGTAACTAGTGAGATCCTCGATATTCATATCTCCCCTCATAATGTCGTTGATCAACCATTATGGAATGCAACCCGAACAGGCTCTTCTCCGTCTCCTCAGCCTATAGTCTCTTATATCTTCAAAGGAACATTGAGAGGACTGCAATGGAAATTTTAACTTATGCACGTCCTCTTGTATCAACCAGGATTATGCACATGCTAAATAAGTGCTTAACTTTAGAATCTTGACAGCCCATATAAGTGCTTAACTTTAGAGTCTTGATAGCGCAAAACAAATGCCATGATCTATTTCCCTTCCTTCTTGTATAGCTTAAGTTTTGGACATAATTATAAGATTTTCATCTTTTACAGCTTCATTTTAGCCCATATAATTAGTTCTTCAGTGTATATATAATGCTACATGTAAATGAGATACAACAATCGATACCATTTCTGTCATGGTATCAGAGCCTAATATTTCCGCTTAGCCCTCTTTTCTTTTTTTTCTCTCCTCGTCTTGCGTTCATCCTTCCTGGACCACTGTCACTCGGCTGCGTCAAATTCCAGCCTGTAGCCCATAGAACCGGCCTTCGCTTCATCGGACTCTCAGGTCCCGTATCCTTCTCTGCTGGTGTGCAAGCGATCTGACAACACCTCTTCTCTCTCGGCAATCACTGCCAACGCATTCAATCAGACCCGCAATCAAGGAACGGTGTGTTTCCATCTTCATCGACATGGCCAAGGACGCAGAAACCTCCAAGCCTAAGCACCTCGATCCAACTTCAGAATATTACTTGTCCAGTCAAGCAAACTCAGGTAATTCCCTTACTAAGGATACCTTGAAAGAAGATAATTATGTTGCCTGGGAACAATCGGCTATTCTGACTCTAAAATCATGTAATAAGCTTGCTTTTATTGATGGAAGGATTAAAAAACCAGATCCTATGTCTGAAGATTTTCTAGCTTGGGATATTGTTAACTCCACGTTATGTTCTTGGATTTGTAACTCACTAGATCCCCCTATCCGTGTCACTGTGTCACGACTTAATGAGGCCAAATCAAACTGGGATTCCTTGAAAACCCGATACTTAATACCCAATAGATCTAGGATCTATAAATTGTGGTCCGATACGTCTATGACTACATAGGAAGGGGCCTCTGTCATGACCTATTATACGAAATTGCTTGGGATGTGGGATGAATTGTTGACTTTGTCACCTTTGGAGTCGTGTGGGTGTCCCAAAGGTACTGAAAAAAATGAATTCGTATCAAGACTTACAGACCTATCAATTTCTCATGGGCCTCGATGACAAGTACGCTACTTTGCGTACTCAGATTATAAACATGGACCCGTTTCCCAACATAGACAGAGTCTATGCCATGGTCATGCAGGAAGAGTCTCACCGGGGCATCACTGGTAGCCGTGACACTACCCTGGCGGTTGGTTTTCACGCCCGAAATGGGTCGCCTACTGCACGGTCTTCTGGCCTTGTTTCAGCCACTATAGGGGACCCAGACCGTACACTTACAGGACAGCCTGGTGCACATTTTGTCATCGGGTGGGTCACGCACAGGAGAAATGTTATCGCCGCCTTGGTATTGCTCAGCTTGGTAAGGGGCGGGGACGGGGGCGGGGGCGGGGTCGTGGATCGCCTGCCATGTCACAGAACGCAGTCGGCTCCTTATCTGGCCCACTACAGGCCTCTGCCGCCGCGACACAGAACAACAGCCCTTCTCTCGGCCAGGTACAAGCCGCCGCCACTTCCGCTCTTCCGGGCCTGACACCAGAGCAGATGCAACGCCTCATCACTTTTCTGGAATCCTCTCCATCGGGTACAGACTCTCTCATAGGTAAATCTCTACCTACTACATATACTTGGTTGATTGATAGCGGTGCCTCGCACTATATGACGGGGAATTTGAATTTCTTTTCAAGTATAGTTCACTCTCACATTTTATTTTTAATCAATTATTATATATTTTTACTCTTTTCTTGGTAGCCTTAAGTAATAGAAACATCAACACACAGGTTATTATTATTAATATTATAACTATAAGTGCTATTAGTTTGGAGAGACTATCTCTATAATTCTTCAACTTTATTTTTAACGACAAAAACTGATAGGAGAAATCACATAAAAAGGTGGAAATAAGATTTTAATCATTTTTTTGACACTATCAATTTTGTTATTGTTATTAGGCATACGAGTATTTCAATAACTACTTTGATAATTATTTCTCTTGTATGCAACACATGGATCAAAACTAGTTAATAACTAAATGTGCAAATTCCAGATTAGATTAACCTTATAACTCAATACAGGGACTTGAACAACGGAGGATTGCTGCTATATTGAGGCCGCAAAAAAACGGCCTCTAGTTGCAGCTAACAAATTTAACCTTGACTTGGAGGAGATAGATATGTAGATGTAATTTCCTAGGAATTTCACTAAATCCCAGAACTATTAGGGTTTTCTAGAAACCCACGAAAAGACTACCTAACATACATTAGAATTACATTCCTAATGATCATATAACACGTGTTAGCTATGACTCATACTCAGCCTACTTAACTATGATCTCATACTCAGCCTACTTAACTATGATCCTTGAGCATCCTAACATGATCATAACACATTTGGCACAAGGTCAGTCATTGGGACTCTTAGACCTATTTAGAGTTCTTCTACCTACGGTTATAAGAAAAGGGACTACCCAGGTACATAAACTACACACAAACAGACTTTTCTAGTTTTTTCATAGCAACAATATCCAAGTTCGGCAATACTATCTACGAAGAATCGGGATCGCATCTTGGTTCTCATGTATTGTCATCTTGTCGGAGCGATGTTTCCTACAACTTTAACCGCATTCTGGGTTCTAGATCGACATCTTTATTTACTGAACCTCAAGAATCATGGATGCTACCCTCACTTTACCACGGTGATTCTGCCATGGTTTGCGATTGCATGCAATCTCATTATCATGCCTTGCTGTTTGTGCCTAACCGCCGTACTCACTCATCGTCAAGGCATGTTCGAGGGCCGCTTTACCTCCGCGGCGTTGCTGACCTTTGCTTTCGTTATGCAGGCAGCTGCAGTTATCGGGATTGTGTTCTCGTCCAAGGTCATTCATCTGAGCTACGTAGATAACCATGGTTCACGAGTAACCTGTTTTGATCGCTGCTGGATAGCCTCCACATGAGCTTCCATTGTGGGGAATTTTACCTTCATGCTGCTAGCTGGATGGACTCTCTATCAAGTGGGTCGAAATTCAGGCGAAGCAAAAGTAACCCCCGAGGGTGCCTTGCCGTAGACCAACCCCGGAGTTTGATATGGCTGGCTATCGATCGCAATTGTTATTGTCATTCCGCCTTTCCTTCGAAGTTTCCTAGAACTGCATTATACTGATAGTAGTGATAGCAAAGCAATCCCCATTGTAATCTATGGGTATTACACTTTTCAGCTTCGGATTTTCACTAATGACTACAGTAATCCACTAATTACGAAGTAAACAAGGGGCAAAATTTCACAGGACGGGATTAGTTAGTATTCCTATGCTATCGTTCAATGTTAGGCTTTTCTTTTAGCTACTAATAATCAGTTCATTCACTGCATCTTTAAATGCAACTTACAATCAAGCAGAATGCGCAACAGGTGGGAGCGTAGTAGAAGTTGATTCCCTCACTAATCTACTTTCGATCAAACTTCGAAGCCTTGAACTCTACATAAATCCGTATCAACAACTTGCAATCCATTCAAACAGATTATTATGTCCAGAACAAAAATTACACATATGATAAGAATCTTTCTATTAAGTTAGCTTTGTCAATTCCAGTATAAACTATAACTACTTTTACTGACAATAAAAATACAAAAACAAATTGCAGAAAATAAATAGAATGCAAGACCGAAGCATCCTCGCCTAAGCACCACTGGCAATAGTTTCAGCAACAGTTGGGAGCGTAGTAGAAGTTGATTCCCTCATTAATCTACTTTCAATCAAACTTCAAAGCGTAGAACTTGGCTGAAATCTGTATTTACAACTTGGAATCCCTTGAAACAGATTATGATGTCTAGAAGAAAAATTACCCATCTGGTAAAATCTTCAATAAGGTTAGCTTTCTCAATACCAGCACAAACTAGAGCTACTTTTACTAACAATAGAAGTACAAAAAACAAAACGCAGTCAAGAAGGCAATAGCAGAAACATAATCTACGTCCATGGTTGGCAATAGCAGACACATAATCTACGTCCATGGTTGAACAGAATGCAGATCGATGCATAAGAATCACATATATTGTGAACCCACGACTGCAGGTTCTGTCCCTTTTTTTTTTTGTCTTAGTTGGAGATTGGACTCTCTAGCCAATGACTGTTGTTTTTCATACCAAAAAGAAAAAAGAGAGACATCACAATGCCCTACAAGGCTACAGCATGATTTAGGGTCCTTCTCAGTGTAGTACTGCACTTTCAATTTAAAGAAAACTGCTCAGAACTGGCAGTAAGCTAAGTTACAAGACTATGCCTGAGCCAGTGTTGCATTAGCCAAACTGGCATGGGGACCGTCTTTTACATTTCATGTCATGCCCACCTAAAACTCTCTTTGATCTCCCACACCTCCACTACTTCAACCCCGGCCCTTCAGATCAAGCAATGCAAAAAATATTGAAATCCAAGGAGAGGTAGAATGGAACCCTAAGAAAATTGATGGTGATATTCCCGAGCAAACATGCCGGAGGCAATGGTTGTCAACATAAAAAAAAAAAAGAGGTGGTAGTGTTGTAGTTGACGAGCGCATTTAAGAAGCATTACGGTGAGCAGTGGTGGGTACAAATAAGCAAGGAGGAAAACAAGATCAGGGTAAAGGAATTGGGAGAGTGCAGAAAGGAGGAGAATGAAAAGGGAAAGTAAATAGGCGGTAATAGGCAATGGCTTATCAGTTACCCCAGTAGCTGCGTGTATATACCTTTCTACACACCATGGCGACCGAAAAAAATGAGAGGCAATGGCTTATCAGTTACCCCAGTAGCTGCCGCCCCATAAAAATTTAAAAATATGTTCAAAGTCTGATGAGATTCACAGCAAAAATGGAGTTTTGCTGGAAAAGTGTTCCTGTTTTGCCGACTTTACTCTCTACAAAGAATGACTGAGGGTATAATTCGAGAGAAACTCAGAGTGAATGAATTATGTCAGGTAAATGATGAGATGGAAATGGGCTACGCTGAAATAGTAAAGTTAGGGATTAATTTTACGCTACACGGTTACATCCCACACTTAGGGGTCAGTTGCACACCTTACACCCCAGAATTTTAAAATTGGCACCCAACACCAAACAATTCAAAAAAACTTGACTTCCATCACCAAATGACAGTCAAAATACCTGTTGACTAGACAGCTGTTAGTTTTTCAGGAGCAAAATGGACTTATTGCCCAAAGAAAGCATACATGTCATCCCAGCCAGATACACTTGGCCCAATTGGCTCTCCATGTCATTTCCCTCCAACCGCCCTTATTCTCTCGCCACATATCCGTCAAACGGCTACATGGGTTTATATATACTCACGCAGACGACAGACTCACGCACACCCACACACACTTTTTTCTTTTGGTGCATCCCACACACACACTCAGATATTTCTCTTTCAATTGATTTGTAAATTTTGAAATTAATATGTTGGTGTGTTTGTAGGAAATGTCTTGTGGGTACTTTGAATGGATTGACCCAGAAGTCTGTGAAAGAAGGAACGTGTTTGGAAAGAAGATCTTAAATCAAAACTCTGAAATTCGTGCCATGATTGATGAGAAGAATAGAGTGATTGAAGATTTGTTGAAAAAGAATAAAATTTTAGAACAAATAATTGAGGACTTGACCGAGAAGAATGAGACATATGCCAAAGCAGTTGAAGATTTGAAGAAGAAGATTAGGGTGGCAAAAAAACAAGTATGGGAGGCCAAAGACACAAAATTGAAGGAATAATTACAGTCCTTACAGCCATTCTTGGCTGTGTTAGCAAAGTGTAAGGTGGAGCATCTTCCATGGCTGCCTGACTTGAAGCAATCTCATCTGCACCATGGCTAGTTTGTGGTTCAGGGCCATCTTGAGGTTAAGGACCATTTTACCCCTCCTCATTTCCCAGTGGTATTGTGCAAGTCCTTCTATTATGATTAACACCTTTGCACCTGCTACACCTGATCCTTCAAGTCCCTTCCTCAGTTTTAGAGACCGGGTGGCACTAGCCTTTGGTTCATCTGCTTGTCTCCTCCTACCAGTGGATGGTCTACCAGGTTGGTTGTCAGATATAGGTGGTAATATTGAGGGCAATCCTGTCTTGGGCCACAGATCACTACTATTCATAGGAAAAACCATGTGCTCATATCATTTCATGAATGTACCCTTCCTGTAACAGTCAGCAACATACTCACCTGGCATGACACCCTTGTAATACATTACTACCATAGGATGAACACATGGGATGCCTATCAAATCTCATGCCCTACAGTAGCAAGTGTGAGAATCGAAGTCCACAGTAAACTGACCCGCTCTTATCATACTTACTTGGTAAATTCCTCTTCCAGACCAAGTTGCAGTAGCCCAACCAGCTTCCTTCTTTATATTATCTAACTTCTTAGCAACTCTAGGTGTAAAAGGGCCATCAACAAGCTTCTTCCTCATTGTTTCTCTTTGCACCATCATTCCCTTCGGCAGGTACTCCCTAATCACCTCAAGACACTGTATTATTGGTTTGTCTCTTGCATCCAATATATTACCATTAAAGCTCTCACATAAGTTATTACACAATAGGTCACATTTAAGGAAATTCCTAAAGTTTGACCTGGACCAATGTGAAGCTGGTCTATCTATCAACCACTGCCATGCTTCCTCACTTATTGTTTTAAGTCTCTTCATTTCCTTGTCAAACTGTTCCACATAACTTGTATAAGCTGCATTCCAGAAATGTTGCTTTGCACAATGTCTATGCTCAGCTTCTGGCAGAATGGCATCTAATGCATTTAGTAGACCTTTTTGCTTGTCTCAAATGAAATCGTCCAGATTAGTACTCACTAACAAAGTGATGTAAAAATAATTGATAGGCATACACCGTGCCATTAATAGTTGACTGCAGCTTCTATTAATTACATCTGCAAATTGGAGTGGGGTGCCCAACCATCAAGCTAATTCTAGTATTCTTATATTATACCAAATAAAAGAGAGAACATAAGCATCAAGGGGCTACAAAATAATCAACAGAGGGCTTGCCAACATATTGTATGGAAAATTTTATTTAACTAAACTGTGAGTGGTAGTACACCAAATTAGAAGGCTTTAATACTGGCAAATAATCTCACTGGAGGGAATCACCATCGACTTTCATATCAAGTTCGTCTTTCTTTTAAACTTTCACAATTGACATCAAGTGACATAACTTAGCATACTAATGATTGTGCTACTCACACGCCTAAAGGTCCTAATAAATATTTCTAATGCCTTAAAAAAAATGGACCATTTCCCTTTAAACAGTGTTGAGAAGTGGAATGATTGGTGGACATGTGCGAATAGCGCCATTTGATTTCTAATTTCAAACAATTCAATCAGTATAGCCAAGTAGCCAACAAATAGTTGCAAGCAAAAAGCAACCATAAGCCAATAAGCTAATTGGAATAGATACTAGCCACAGTAAAGTTGAATGAGAAAAAAAAATTGAATAGACAATACCCTCGATAAACTAAATGTTCTTACATAGGAATCACGAGTAGCATTAGGCATTTATATAGCACTCCACCAAAGGTCACAAAGAGGAGAAATAAAAGTAGGATCATAAACAGAAGGAAAAAAGCAGAAAGCTCACCATTCTAATCTAACTCACCATAGAGTTTGAGCCATTGAATCGATGTAAGATCACGTCATTTCTAAAGAGACAAGTTCGATCAATACTAGAATCCAAGTTTAACGTAGAGAACAAATAGTGTGTACTTGTGCGCGTGTGTGAGAGGGAAGGGGGAGGGGGGGGGGGGGGGAAGAGAGAGAGGATCAACTACGGGTGGTCAAGATTTCATCGTCATCTACTGTCGTAGCCTCTCCGTTTGCCATTTGAAAGGATCATTAAAAAGATTCTTTTGGTTTGTATTTTATTATTTTTTTATTTTGAGTAAAATTATTCAAACAGAACCAAAAATTCTCTAGAGAATTCATTCCCCACCCACTGTTCACCCTCTTTCTTCCACCCCTCTACTATTGGTCACATCACCATTAAACAACTAATTCGCTCCCCTTTTTCTCTTTGGCTTCTCTGTTTGTTATTCATTCCCAATGAAACTCACTGATCTGTCTCACACAAGATTTCACACCACTAAGCCGAACTGTATCCTTTGTATACAATTTAAGACATTGTAACTTTGGTCCAATTTTAATTACCATCTAGTTTATACTCTATTTGTAATTAATCACCAACCATACATAAGTACTATGCATTAACTTCAATAGATATGCTTCAAACAACTTGTGATGATGAATATTATAAAGACAAAATAGTAAAGGAAAGACCGAAAGAATTCAAAAAACAACTACAAGCTCAAACCAGTAATTTTGTCCAAACCAATTCATTTAATCTGTCCAAACCGTTCAAGAATATATTTTTTTTTTCAAATTGATTGTGGTCGGTTCGCTTTCATATTTAACCTCCAAATCGAACTGAACTATGTTCACTCGAAGTCCATGTAAAGCCAACAAAACGAAAACCACAATAAAAGAGGAATCATGGCTTCAAAATGTTGTCCAACATATAAAGAGTTTTCAGAAGTGTACAAGTTATCAACATGTGCCCGTCATTCTTTTAACTATAAAATAATCAATGTTTGTAACAAAGATAAACTTTAGGTGACGAACTTCACCTAAAACTTGAAAAAAATTGGCTACTATATAGAATTGTAGACATATGACCACCACTTTTGAGTGTAGCCACAATTGACAATGGTTATTATATTGCCAATATCTTTTTTCTTTTCTTTTTTTGGTTGAAGAGTGGAAGGTAGAGGTGCCCAAAGGGTCAGGCCGCCCGCGGGCCATCCTGACCCTACCCTAAAGGGTGAACAGTACGGCCCTAGTCTATAAGGCCAAGGGCTACGGCAATGGATTTGGGAAAAGACCCTTTTTTTGGTCCGGGTCCGACCCTACCCGGATTATTAAGTTCCCTTTTTTTTTTTTTTCATTCCTTCTTTTGAAGTTCCATTTTATTACATTTTCATCTTTTTGCAGTTTTGAATCTTTTTAGTTAAATTAGTAGTTTTGAAGGTGTTATCGATTTCATCTGATTGGTGCTTTTTTAATACACGCAGTGAAGTGTGGGTGTGTGCTGAGTGAGACGTGTTTTTCATGATTTTTTTTAAGTGGACTATCATTTAACATTTCGGTTACAGAATATGCTTTGTCAACTGCTGTTTTGTTTTTGTGTCTCTTAATGGTAGCTTGTTGTGACTTTAATATATTTATTGCTTCTCCAGTTTATGTTTTGGTTAAGACTATTTATGTGTTATCATTTTGAGCACTTTCTACATATATGAGAAATTATGATTTTCTTGAGGTAATTTACTGTTCATACTATTTTTGGGAACAATTTGTATGTAGTTAAATATAAATGAATTTGGGAAGTAGTTAACGCAACAAAGCACCGAAATGACTTTGATAAATATAATTGAATAATATGTGGATTACATTTTTCTTAATAGGAGCAACTTTTTACCAATTATTTTCTAGTTTTGCACTCGTCCTGAAAATATGTCCGAGCTCGACCTTAAAGTTAGGGCCTAGGGCCTAGAATTGAATCGAACCCTGATATCCCCCAGTGGGCCCGACCCGATTCCCCGTGGCCCAAAGCCTGGTCTGGCCCGCTAGGCCCGGGCTTGGAATCTTCTTTTTTAGAAAATCCCCAGAATAGGTACTTAGAAGTTAGAATCAAACAAGTATTAACAGTTCGTTTCTTCTACATCTACTTGGAATAATTCGTCAAGTTATATCAGCAGAACCAAATAATAGATTTCGAGCCTTTTGTTGATTAGGCAACGTACACCCACCCATTGACATCTCTAGTAGAAGGTAAGGATTCGAGTACCAGGAGTTCCTCTCTAAATCAACTCCATACAATTCTGCCATTAAAAGGCAATTCATCTCCACATGTGGATCTTCCGGAACCCCTATCATTATCGGCTGGTTAGCTCTGAGGTCGGCCTCCTTCCCTTACAGTATGGATTATGTCATAGTTGTGCCTTCACATAATGAATTGCAATCGGCAATGATTTCTCTGAGCTGGTGGTTCTGATTTTCTTGATCCTTAATCAATCAAATAATCGTGGTAGAGTCAGCCTGGTGGGCGATGATATCCACTTTCCTTTTGCTATTTGTAGGCCATGGAAGATGGCCTATAACTCCGCTTCCAAGCTATAACATAAGTAAAACCATCCAAGAGCTGTGGCATCATCAAAGATTCATGCAAACAAATATACCTTAAACATATTAAGCTGCAAAATAGAAGCTTAACGTAAGTACATCAACATAGAGGGATAAAGATGTAATATAAAGATGCTCATGACTTCACTTCAGTTTCCACACATGATAACCGAGGAGACAACGAAAGTTTTGGCTACGATCTCTCGAAAACTACAAATCCTGAGAAACTAGAGAAATGCATGCCTTTTAAAGCAAGTACGACTCTTAAAGCAATATTTTCTTGTTTAAAAAGTAGATAACATGTTAGAAAGTCCTCATGATTCGAGGAACACAACAAAAAGGAAGGAAAAAAAAAGTGTCCTAGGAAGATCGTGTGTATGTTTATCTTCTGATGGGGTTAAAGAAAGTTTGGAAAACCGAAAAGGAGATTAAGACAGATATATTAAATTACCATAAATTACGGCAAATTAAGACAAAACAAAATCCAAATTTAGAGTGCAACACATAATGGAGATACTTTAGGAATTGATTCTACAAAATTAGAGATAAGAACTACTTGCTTGAATTCTGATTATCAGCTATAATAAAGAATAGATAAAAAAAAACCTATAGTTTAGACATTAAAAGTAAGAAAAAGGGGAGAAATGATGAGCTGATTTAAATTAAATTTATGACTAAATGTGAAGTCTAGATTAGATTAAACTTAAAACTAATACAAGGACTTATACAAGGGAGAATTGCTGCAGTATTGAAGCCGCATAAAAAACCGCCGTTAATACCTGCGGCCAATTCTTCAACTTTATTTTTAACGACAAAAATTGGTAAGAGAAATCACATAAAAAGGTGAAAATACATTTTTAATTATTTTTTGACACTAACAATTTTGCTATTATTATTAGGCATACGAGTATTTCAATAACTACTCTGATAGTTATTGCTTCCCGTGTGTATCAAAACTAGTTAATAACTAAATGTAAAGTCTAGATTAGATTATAGATTAACCTTATAACTCAATACAAGGACTTAAAACAAGGGAGGATTGCTGCAATATTGAGGCCGCCTAAAAACCTCCTCTAATGCTTGCGGCCAATAAATTTAACTTGACGGTGAAGTTCGACTCGGAGGAGAACACTACCTAACACTACAAGTAGTGGTAGCAGCGTGTATTATGCTCAAAAGCAATCCCCATTGTAATTTATGGGCATTACACTTTTCGGCATCGAATTCTCAGCACAGGATTAGCTAGTATTCATATGCTATCTTTCAATGTTAGGCTTTTCTTTTTGCTACTAATAAGCAGTTCATTCACAACATCTTTCAATGCAACTTACAATCAAGAAGAACACGCAAAGTTGGGAGCGTAGTAGAAGTTGATTCCCTCATTAATCTACTTTCGATCAAACTTCAAAGCTTTGAACTCTAGAGTTCCGTATCTACAACAACTTGCAATCCGTTCAAACAGATTATTAGGTCTAGGAGGAAAATTACCCATATGATTAGAATCTTTCTATTAGGTTAGCTTTGTCAATTCCAGCGTAAAAAGGAGCTACTTTTACTGACAATAGGAGTACGAAAAATAAAACGCAGGCAAGAAAGCAATAGCAGACACATAATCTACGTCCATGGTTGAACAATATGCAGATCGAGGCATAGCCTAAGCATCCACCGGCAATAGCTTCAGCATTCAGCATTCAGCATATTAATCACATATATAGCGAATCCAAGACTGCAGGTTCTATTGCTTTTTTTTTTTTTTCCCTTTTTACTTGGAAATTGGACTATATGGCCAACAACGGTTGTTTTCATACCGAAGGGGAAAAAGAGAACACATCACAGTGCCCGAAAATGGGCTATGCCGAAATAGTAAATGAATCATGTCAGGTTAATCATGAGATGGAAATGGGCTATGCCGAAATAGTAAAGGTAGTAACTACATTCACTAACAATAATAACCAGAAAACTATAATCACAAGAAAGAAACAGAGGGCAATCTACTACACAGACAAGCATTCTCCCGGATAAACTGGTTGTAGCATGGAGACCGCAACACAAATTTTTTCCATACTTCTACTTTAATTTGAAAGGCATTCTAAGAAAATTACTTCTCTCCTAAGAGAGGATGGTTGGATTGTAGACACTCATTCGACCATCTCCGGATGTCAACTGAATCAACACTTCAAAAAAATCTTTTGTCCACAACAGCATGCTGATACCCCTCAACCGATCCAACGGTGTGTATCTTCCCTCTCCCGAGCCCTTCTCCCTTAGCAAGCATCTTGGTTGGACAGATCGTTTACTGCTTCCGAGGTAAAAAGGCTTTGTTTGACATTCACCCCCTAAAGGCCCGGGCTAGGACTCGACGGCGTTCTTGCTATTGTCCACAAACAGTGCTGGTCATTTATGTAACGGCCTATTGCCATTGCTTAGTTATCTTTTCTTCGATCGGGTTTTATACTGACCGAGGCAAATAAGTCCTTCATAGTCCTTATACCCAATTAGGTACGCCCCCTGCCCCCCCCCCCCCCCCCCCCCCCAACCTCCCCTGGGGAATTCTGACCTATATCGTTATGTAATATGATATATAAAGTGATAACCAGGACCTTGGCTAATCGAATCAAAACAGCTCCTTCTCATCTTATCTCAGAAGGACAGACTGTGCCTTCGTCTCAGGAAGGCACATTGGAGACAATCTTATATTGCCAAGGAGCTAACCAACAAGATCTGCAACATAAGGTGTCTCGCAACATTTCCGTGCAATTAAAATGGATATGAGTAAGGTGTATGACCGTGTCAGCTGGGTTTTTTTGAATGCCATACTTAAACTTTCCTGATTATTTTATTAGTGATCTTGACCTGCATATCCACCGTATCTTTCCAAATTCTTGTTAATGGCTCCTCATCAGTTTTAAACCCATCTGTGGTCTGTGACAAGGCGATTCACTCTCTCTTATTTGCTCATCCTCGGTGCAGAAGCTTTATCCATAGCATTAACCACAGCTTAATCTCAGGGCATGGTAAAAGGCATAAATGCTGGGATCAATAGCCCACCCATTAACAGCCTTTTTTTCGCAGATGATACGTTGATGTCTTCAGTACTAAACGACGTCTCTTGCACCCATATTAAACATATTCTAGACACTTACTGTTCTGCTTCAGGACAAAGAATTATCCACCAGAAATCATCTATATCCTTTAGCTCTATTACAACCTTTAAAATATCAGCAGTTCACATCTTTTTTGTGGTTCACAAGATTAATTCATTTTGGCAAGTACCTAGGTGGCTCTTTGGATATTTTCACATACACGAAAGAATTTTTCAACCAACTTATTTTGCCAAAATTCGTTAAAGATCGATGTGCTGGTTGGAAATGTATCCTCCTAAATAAAGTCGACCGAGCTATTCTTATTAAGTCCACTCTTTTGGCTCTCATAGGCAGGTATATCTTTTTCCTAAATATGCGTGTAAGTAGATTAATGCCATCTTATGCAATTTCTGGTGGTCTGGTGATGTGTATAGGAAAGGCACACACTGACTCAACTGGCATGCCATTTGTGTGCCCAAAGAGATCGGCAGGCTTGGCTTTAAAGACACCCATCTTTTCAACCTTGCATTTCTAGCAAAAACAAGCTGGCTTATTATGTCTAAACCTGAAGGCCTCTTATCCAGGGTCCTAACAGGCAAATATTGTGTTTAAAGCTCTTTTGCATCTTGTCCCGTATAGTGTAACTTTTCTTGGGGTTGGCATAGTATTTCAACTGGTAGACATGTCCTATCCCGCGGACTCTGATGGCAAATAGGAAGTGGCTCCAATATGGCAGAATAATTAGATCCCAAAGGTGGGTAGTAATTTGAACCTTTCTCTTGCTCCGCGTGGTGATCATCTTGATGCACCTTCTCTGGTCACTGATTTTATTTAACAGAACTCTTGGAATGTCTTTCTAGTTCGGGAAACTTTTCCTCCAGAAGTAACTAGTGAGATCCTCACTATTCATATCTCCCCTGATAACGTCGTTGATCAACCATTAGGGAATGCAACCCGAATGGGCCTCTTCTCCGTCTCCTCAGCCTATAGTCTCTTATATCTTCAAAGGAACATTGAGAGGACTGCAATGGGAATTTTAACTTATGCACGTCCTCGTGATTCAGCCATCTGGAGGACCTTGTGGTCATAACCCTTACTAACAAAAATCATCCTCCTCTTATGGAAAAATTATGTGGGACAAATTTCCAACCCACTCAAAATCTACATTTCAAGATTACTAACTCCCCTTGGTGTCATTTGCACCAAGAATCTGTGGACCATGTTTTCTTCCACTGTCTTTATATTCGACCGATCTGGTTTGCTGAACCATTGGGCATTAAAAGAGAGCATGTTGGGTCCTCTTTTAAGGAATGGCTTGTTGCTTGGATCAAGAATACTTCAGGGGTGTCTAACTAAGAATATCTATATAGGCTCAACAATATGGATCATTTGGCTTAGTCGGAATCAACAAGTTTTTAGGGGCAGGGAATTCCACCCACGTACCACCTTACACCAGATTACAAAAAACCCCACCAGTTATAAAGAGAAATTCATTCTCCCCATCTTAATCTCAAAAACACGATCCTCTTGCCACCAATTTTAGAGAGAAATTTATTAGCCTCTTGCCTCCAAGCCAAACTCACGGGATGGAAAACCAAGTATCTCTCTTTAGCTGGTCGTGCTACTCTCATACAATATGTGACATCTTCGATCCCCAATCATGTCATGCAAATGCAGATCCTTCCCAAAAAAGTCACTGACGACCTAGATAAATTGAATAGAAACTTTTTCTGGGGAGACTGTGCTTCGGCGAAAAGAATTCATCTTGTCAATTGGGACACCATCTGCCATCCTAAAGACAAGGGTGGGTTGGGGATAAGGAAAGCTAATCTGAACAATGTTGCCTTGGTCTCAAAACTCATTTGGAAAATGACCATGAATGAAAATCTCCCATGGGTCCAGATGTTAAAGGCTAAATATTCGAATGAGAAAAACCCAAGAAGATGGAAAACGAAAAAAAGGGGGTTCCCACATTTGGCGTAGCATGTATAAAGCTCACCCTTTCTTCACTAAGGGTCTACGATGGCATGTCAAGAATGGTAGGAGTATAAATTTCTGGGAGGATTGGTAGGTGGGGGAAGGCCCTATCAAACTTAATGAGCCCAGGGACCCCGCTTTAACCGTCAGTCAGTGCATTACTCTGGGGGGAAATTGGAATTCTTGCGTCCTTAATAATCTTGTTCCCCAGCATACCTCGAGTTTGATTCAGAGAATACACCGGCCTAAGTTTAGTCAGGAGGAAGATACTCCTTTTTGGGGAAAGAATAGCCAGGGTTTCTTCTCAACCGCTAGTAGCTATAGCCTCATTGCTGAGGAATCCAAAGATAACTTTCACCAGGTTGACCTTAAGTGGATATGGAAGCTCAAAACCCCGCCAAAAATAAAAAATTTCCTCTGGACCATAGCTCACACAAGACTTCCTACCAATATGTTAAGATGTTATCGTCACATGTCCACTAACCCCCTTTGTGACAGGTGTGGATGTTATATGGAAATCTTGGAACATGTCCTATGGGAGTGCACGAAGGCTCAGTCTCTTTGGGGCCTTCTTCTCTCCTGCTCTTATATTCTTCAAATAGATACTACTGACCTCATCTGCTGGATAAAGGACAACCTGAGTTGTCAAGTTGAAAAATCTTTTATGGGTTTGCAATGGAAGCATGTCTTCACTGCTGTCCTTTGGCAAAATTGGAAAGAACGAAACAAGGAAGTGATTGAAGGGAACAACTTCGACAAGTGGGCTGCTTGGAACAGAACTATATGCGTTGCAAGAGAACTAAACCGAGCTTTCCCACCGTCAAAGGATAGTTCCCCAAGTATCCTTAGACTAATTAAATATGGGTTTGTCCTTGTGCAGGTACGGTGAAACTTAACACAGATGGCAGCTCCAGTGGGAATTCCAGGAGAGGTTTTGGAGGTTTATTGCGGGATGATGGAGGCAATTGGATAGGAGGCTTCATGGGAAGTTCCACCATTAGCGACATACTTGAAACAGAACTGTTGGGGATTTTTCATGGTCTCCAAATCTTAAAGGAGAAAAATATAGCGAGAGCCTTGGTAGAGACTGACTCCCTAACGGCTAAACAAATCATTACCGCAAGGGATACCAACCCTTTTCATCCTTTGATCAACCTGATTCGGGACTGTCGCTTTTTGATCATTGCGATAGATGCCAGCGTCTCTCATGTGTTGCGTGAAGGTAATCAGTGTGCAGATATGCTCGCCAAATTGGGTGCTCGTCAACTTGGGGCCTTTGTTTATCTCGACCACCCACCTGAGGTGCTTTGTAGCCTGTTAGAAGCGGATATGAACGGGGTTGTTTACCCCGTATCTAAGTTTGTTGTTTACTTTCCTTTTTAATAAAAAAAAAACTTAATCTCAAACAACACCCCCACACTGTTCCTCGGATATCCGCATAAAAAAAACCTATGCTTGACCATTACTTTCGACAAGTATACCTTAAGAACTGGAATAGGAATTACCTGTCGAAATGGTGCAAATATTCATTGTGGTTCAGCAGCCTTATCCATTCTAGCATTGGATCTCTACACGGGGATAACAAAATGACTTTTAGTAGCAACAAAATGGGCCCACACAAAAAGATCATTGCACATCAGTGTGTTTACTAATTCCTCTTTTTTGCTTTATCAGATGGATGTTGGATACCGAAGACATCTGGACAATGTGGCTCCCATTGTATATGACTTTCGCTTTATTAATTAAACTTTGTGTTATGCACGGGAGAATGGAATACAACTATTATAAACTCTAGCAAAGTGAATCTTCAAAAAAAATATAAATCTTCAAATTTAAACTTTAATTTTACGCTATTAATACGCTTTTAGATTAGTAAAGTTCAATTTAGACTTTTACACTTTAGTAATTCTTGGTGATGCCAGAGGAAAATCACTGCTAAATATGACAATGACAAAAAAAAAAGTATTTTACATCTTCATAGAATAACTGGAAAAAAAACCTCCTTCGTCTATTTGTTGTGCTATGAAATTATATCGGATACTAAACGTTAGTTTTACACTATTAATACGCCTTTAGATTAGATTAGTAAGGTATTGATTTACACTTTTACACTTTAAGAATTTTTGGTAATACAATAGGAATTCATCGCTAAATATATGTATGTATGTGTGTGTGTGTGTATTCATATATATATATATATATATATGTATGTATGTATTTTACACCCTCATAGAATAACTGGAAAAAAAAAAAACTTCGTCATCTTTTTTAGTGGGAATATTTGAAAAAAATTATTTTATTTTTGGTTACACCAACTTCATTCAATCCTTTTTGAGACACGCAATAAAGTTTTGCACAGAACTTTAAGGAGACCCGAATGTTTTTATTTTTTAGGTTAAAGAAAAAAAGAGGTGAAATTATCTTTTTACTCTCATTTTTTTCTGGGACTATCGAAAATGATTTTAACATGTTCGAAAGGTCAAAACATTGTAAAATGTTTTTTGTTTTTTGTACAACCAACCTATCATGAAAACTTTACCATCCATGTTTTGGTAGAATTAATTGCCACGAAAAAAATAAAATTGATTAGTGCCTTGGTTTAGTAGTGATTGCAAGATTAAAGCTTTATCAAAAGTATCTTCAATGAGATTTAGGCCCCGTTTGACAAAAAAATTTTCCCTCTTTTTTTTTTCAGTTTTAAAAACTAAAAAAAAAAGAGCGTTTGATAACCATTTTTTTTTCAATTTAAAAAACCAGTTTTTAAACTGCAGAGTAAAAAAAAAACTCCAAAAACTGGTTTTTTTTTTCACTTTTGGTTTTTTTTTTCGACCACCACCACCACCCTCCCACCGCCGGCAGCCACCTCAGGCGACCACCGCCGGAGACTGCCGGCCGCCGGCAGCCACCTCCGGCCGCCGGAGACTGCCGACAACCACCTCCGGCCGCCGGCGACCGCCGGCGACCACCGGCAGCCACCGCCGGAGACTGTCGGCAGCCACCTCCGGCCGCCGGCGACCACCGCCGGAGACTGCCGGCAGCCACCTCCGGCCGCCGGCGACCACCGCCGGAGACGGCCGGCAGCTACCTCCGGCCGCCGGCCACCACCGCCGATGACTGCCGGCAGCCACCTCCGGCCGCCGGCCACCACCGCCGGCCACCACCTCCGGCCGTCGGCCACCACCACCACCACCGTCGACCACCGCTACGCCCCACCACCGCAAACCACCAAAAAAAAAAGTCAAAATAAAAAGGGTTACCAAACACCAAAAAAAAAAACCTAAAAAAAAAAGGGGTTATCAAACACCCACTTGTTTTTATAAAAAAAAAAAAATTAAGCTGCTCTTTAAAAAACTGCTCTTTAAAAACTGAAAACCAAAAAAAAAATTTTGTCAAACGAAACCTTAGTGACATTGTCTTCACTTCTAGAAGAGTAAATGAGAATTAATTATATTCATTCTTTCTAGAAACATTGATAGCTTGCATACATTGGCATTAACAGAGTAATTTTTAAGAATGACAATTTATTATCTGTGATGCACACTTAATTTAGTGATTTATCAATATTATGTTAGCAAATGATCCATTAAGGTTATGTACAAAGTTTTCACTTGGTTTAGACATGGCTCTATACATGAATTAATATATGAACTTAAAATGAAATGTGTTACTGTGGCTTATATAAGAAGCATAAGTAACCCTAAAATTTCAAATCCAAAGAAACCGATTTTTTGGTGGGTCTAATACCCACCTTAAAAAAAATCTTGTTCGCTGAAGCTAGAGCTAAAAGCTATGTTGCTTTACGATACTTTCGCTAAAATGTAAAAGGGAAAAATATTGTATATAGCCTCATTATGTCTCTATTCTTGCGTTGTTATATCCACTTCAAATTTTTTTTTCAGAGATGCTGAGTTCGATATATATTTATGCCATTTATGTAATAAAGAAAATACGAAAGAAATCCATGACTCCTACATTTCACGAAGTTTTGAGATACATTTCTGATTGAAGCAAGATCTTATACATTTGAGATAGAATAAAGGTACGTTACCTATATGACTCAAAAGAAAAAAAAATATTGTTGTCAGTTGCGGCTAAAAATTGGATCGGGAACCACACCAAAGATAAGCCTGCAAAAGAGAACACGGAGTGACCGCCGGGTGGGGTTCCGGCGGGGGAACGCTCCGATACTTAAGTCAGAGATGGCTAACAATGTAGAATTCTGAAGAAGCAGTAAGACACAATGTGTGATTGTGTGTGAAGTTGTCTGTACCTGAGGGGTTAGACCCCTTTATATAGTGGTAGAAGGAGGAGTCCTAGTAGGACTGGGCTTTGCTCAACTCTAATCAGAATCTAATTAGGATCCTAGAGGATCCCATATCGATCTTAGCTAATAGAGTCTGATCTTCCTTAGAATTCCGCCCGGTGATTGATATGGTAAGTGCCATATCAGTAATGAGCCAGCAGGGATTACGTGTCATAACTGCCACGTGTCGTCTGTAGAGTGGAGGGGTATTTTTAGCTATATCATATGCCCCCTGCTTTCACCAGCGTTTAATGAAGCGGGTGGAAGCACACTTTTTCCAACTGGTGATAGCAAAATATGCCAAAACAGAATTGAATCTATTTGTCTGACATTTTAAATATTGAAAAAGTGCTCTGCTCGGACAAGGTTCTGCTCGGACATGGTTCTGCTCAGACATGGTTCTTCTAGGGTAGAGTTCTGCTCAGGCACAAATCTGCTCGGACATGGTTCTGCTCAGACGTGATTCTGCTTGGACGTGATTCTACTTGGGCAGAGTTCTGCTCAGGGACAAATCTGCTCGGACATGGTTTTACTCGAGCAGAGTTCTGCTCGGCCGTTGTCACTCTGTTCGGGTAGAGTGTTCAGACAGGATTCTGTTCGGACTGAATTCTGCTCGGCCGTTGTCACTCTGCTCGGGCAGAGTATTCTGACGGGATTCTGTTCGGACTGAATTCTGCTCAGCCCTTGTCACTCTGCTTCGGTAGAGTGTTCAGACGGGATTCTGTTCAGACAGAATTTTGCTCGGCCCTTGTCACTCTGCTCAGGTAGAGTGTTCAGACGGGATTCTGTTCGGACTAAATTCTGCTCGGTCGTTGTCACTTTGCTCGAGCAGAGTGTTCGGATGGGATTCTGCTTGGCCGTTATCACTCTACTCGGGCAGAGTGTTCGGATGGGATTATGTTCGGACAGAATTCTGCTCGGCCCTTGTCACTCTGCTTCGGTAGAGTGTTCAGACGGGATTCTGTTCGGACAGAATTCTGCTCGGCCCTTGTCACTCTGCTCGGGTAGAGTGTTCGGACGGGATTCTGTTCGGACTAAATTCTGCTCGGCCGTTGTCACTTTGCTCGAGCAGAGTGTTCGAACGGGATTCTGCTTGGCCGTTATCACTCTACACAGGCAGAGTGTTTGGATGGGATTCTGTTCGGACAGAATTCTGCTTGGCCGTTGTCGTTCTGCTCCGGCAGAGTGTTCAGACACGATTCTGTTCAGACTGAATTCTGCTCGGCTGTTGTCACTCTGCTCGGGCAGTGTGTTTAGACGAGATTCTACTCGGGCAGAATTCTGTTCGGCCACTGTCACTCTGTTCGGGCAGAGTGTTCGGATGGGATTCTGTTCGAACACAATCTTAGCTCCTTTCACCTGTCTTCTTCTCCATTAATGTCTTTGAGCGGGAATTAAAAATTTTCTAGCTTCTCTACTCTTCAGCTTGTGACACGTGTGGGGTAGATGAACCATTGTGTTTCCCAAGAAATGGTTACTTGGGGTTTCTCTATAAAAAGAGAACTTTCAGTTCATATTACCCTTACTCGAAATTTTTGGAAACACACTACTCTTCAAGTAAGTCTTTTTCCTCTCTTCTTTCTGTTCAGCACTTCAAGTTTTTCATAGTTTCCTAGTTTTAGTAGAAAACATGTCCGAAACTTCAGCGTCTGTTTCCTCATCCGAAGAGAATATTTATATAAGTAGTTCATCTTCGAGTTCGGAACGAGTTCCAACTTCAGGAAGTGAAGTTGGAACTTCAAATCCACAACTTCCACTACCTTCAACTTCCCAACCATTCCAACCTTCATCATCTCAACCATTACCACCTTCATCTTCTCAACCCTCGCATTCTTTGTCTAGAAAAAATGCCTTAAGAGATGTAAAGGATCAAGCCGAGGATAAGGCTAATCCCAAGCCTTGGTATACCGCTGACAAGAAGTTAGGCAAGATGTCCACCGAAGATTTATAGGATTTAATTCGGGAATATCCTCTTTCCGAAGGTTGGTATGCCCGTCTTCCTGGTTTGCAAGAACCAGCTAACTACGACACAAAGTTTGAAACGGGTGTCTACGAAGAGCAGGTGAAGTCTGGGTATAGGCTTCCTCTTCACCATTTTGCTCTTTTTTTCTTCGAGCATTATCGCATGGCTCCCAGGCAGCTTGTTCCAAATGGTTGGAGGAAGCTTGCCGGCCTTATATATTTGGTCCAAACTTCAGGCTACAAACCAGATGCAACAGATTTTATGAGAGTGTTCTTCAAAATCTGTTTCGTCAAAAGAGTCGCCAACTGCCTGAGATGGTATTACATTCATAGTAGGCAACGACTTCTGAAGGGAGGCCCGAAGTCAAATAAAGGCTGGCATTCTAGATACTTCTTCATTGGCTGCCTGGACAAGGGGGAGCTTCCGTTTGATAGAGACTGGAATCCTTTCTGTAAGGATTTCGAAAATCCTGGCAAGCCTACTCCCAACAACCTGCATATACTTAGTCATATTAAGCTTCAAGGTGGTCTTTGCATAGATGAGCCTCTTTTGGAGGAGCAATTGGAGTGGGCGAAGATCATTCCTCCAAAGCCCATTCCAGCTGGTCTTCTGATTCCTTATCCTCCTCCCGCTATTACTAGCGTGACATCTGTCGAGACCGTTCCTCTAGGTGTGCTTTATGCCAGTCATTGATTTCAATTTGGTTTCTATGTTTATTCCCGTACTGATTTCTTCCTTCATTACAGAAATGGCTAGCGGAAGTGAAAAATCGCCACAACGAGGCTTTCTTGGCGTTCTTCAGAAAGCCAAGGGGAAGTGAAAAGAAAAGCAGCCAAGTGTGGAGTTGCCCCTGCTCCTAAGAGGACTAGAGTCACTCCTCCAGAGCGTTCTCCACGAATCCTTGAGCAAGTGTCTATCGCAGATGATCCCATCTTTTGACTGAGATAGACACTTAGGCGTGATGACCTTGGGATGCCGGACAGCTAGGTCTCGGAGCAGCATCTTCTTCATGGAATTCTTCCTCGAGACAAGGAGGTTTTCCAGACTCAGACACACGAGAGTTTTGCCTGCTCCTTTGCCCAGGCCGTCTATACGGTAATGTCCTTTGTCTCAACTAGGTTTCTGTTTTGTTTTCAACTTTCATTTAGCTGATGGTTCCAATCTTCATTCCAGATGTACGCTAGCGGATCTGAGATGCTCTCTCGCTTTAAGATGGCGAGGCAGGTGACAGCAGATGAGGCTCAACAGAACGCCTCACCCAACTGCCGTATGCCTAACCTTCCATCACCATTTCCACAACCCCACTCACTACAATTCCCACCTCCGTCGCCCCACCCATCCCCACATCCCCTAAAATCCCCATAAGCACATAGAAGCACAATGTTCCCCATGCACAATCACAATCCATCTTGCTCATCAGGAGTCAATGATCTTCCTCCTCCACAGAGTGATTAAGCTTTGGTTTGTTGGATCCTCGTCATGTCACAATGCCAGCCCTCCTCCAGTAGCGTGAAGGTGTCAGTTTCACGTGCTGGCATTTCCCTCGAGCTATCAAGCCGTTTTCACTTAGGAAATTAACTCCAAGTAGGCTAAGATTCATCAGTTCACGATCAAGGGAGGTGATGAAATCCGAAGAAAGGGCTGCTAGGTCAAGGGCAGAAGCTCACTAATATTCCACACACGATGATCATCGTATACATAAGTTCAGAATAGAAATGGATGGACACTATGGCTGTTCATAGTCAGATCTAAGAATAAATTAGTTGATGGAAGCTTCAAAGAACTAAAAAACTCTGGGATGAAGTTCTTTCGGTTTATTTTATTTTATTTGTATAATCTCCCAACTGACATTTATATTGAACTTTGGGGGCATGATGGAACCTCTTGGTCGTGGCTAAAAATTAGAAAGATGGACAGTTATATTTATGTTGCTACCTTTTTTTTTTGGGCCAATTGTATCTTTACACCTATTTATAGTGAAAACAAAAAAATAAAAAAATCTAGAGAAAAAGAGTTAGAGGATTGGAAGGCAAAGACCTTGCCAATCGAATCATATTATATATATTATAGATAATAGATAGATTCCTAAAACTATTACAAATTTACCTTTATAATTTAAATAATTTTAACGTAGTTTAGACTTTCTTTTGCAGTTCCGCTACAATTTTTTGGAACTTTTATAAAAAGTCTTGTACAAAGTTCATTTAGAAGTTATAGAATTAACGAGTCGCAAATGCATCTTGTGTACACGAGGGCTAGTATATAACACCTTTTTGGTGTTATATTCACTCATTAGTGTCCCTAATATTAATTTTTTCTAAATTTCCCATTATCTTGACACAAGCCTAGAGAGGACTATCAGGTAAAATGTCAAAAGTCACTGGCACTAGCCCATTCTCCCAAATCAGTTACCGGATACCCTCCCTTCACTTTACGTAACTTCCCATTAGCTCCTCCTTTTTTTCTCCCTTCCTCCTCTTCCATTATTTCAGTCCATTATTGTAGTCATCGGCGTCGAATTCTTCTATTCAACACGGTAAGTTTTTTGTACGTTGCTCTGGCATTTCTATGTATTTACATGCTTCTAATGGGGTATGTTTGTGCAAACCATTTTTGTGTTAGTTTTCTCACCCTTCAACCATTTCTCCATTTTTGTTCAAACAATTTTTCCCTTACGCAATCCCACCGCCCAAGGGATCAGGTACTGCTTTAGTGCTATATTTCTGTTAAACAGATTCTTTTTCATGGATATATTAAGGGCTAATAACACCTATATCCCTGAAGTTAGGGGGTAATTACAGGCAAGGACAATAGTTTGGACAAATTACACTTATGTCCGTTGACCAGACGAAATTTGGAAAACCCTAACGGTTTTGATAAAAAGACTGTATTACCCTCGAGTTACAAATTTATTTATTCAAATGCCATTATCTTAAAAATTCTCTCTTAAATTTTCTCTCTCTATCTCTCTTAAACTCTCTCTCTCTCTCTGCCCTTCCCCACCCCGCACACCACCCTTCTTCCCCCACCCCACCGCTACTACCACCTTCCTCTCTCACCACCACCCCTACCCCTACCAAAGCGATCGCGCCGTCGCCATCGCCGGTGCCATCTTTCGGCAATCCAAATGTAATCACCTGCCTCTACCACACTGATCTAGGCCGCATCGTCCTCACCTGGTCTCGTAGCCTCTTCGGCGACATCGGTGAGATCACAGCCAACCCAGCCACTGTGAGGCGACAGACGGTGGTGGCGACGAGATCGGCGATCCCTTAGAAAGAGAGATAACTACCGTCGGGGATGGTGGTGGCAACGCCGACTCCATCGCGGACGCTGTTGGTTGGCTGATCACCGATTGGACTGAAAAGATAAGATAGGGATCTGTCGAGGTTGATGGTGGCACCGACTCCATCGCGGTTGATCGGTCGCCAATTAGACGGGAAATAGGAGATGGGTATTTGTCGGGGGGCTGCTGTGAAGAAGAAGAGGTGAAAAAAGGATTTAAAATAAGATCAAAAGATAGGAAAGTGAAAATTTAAAGATTTAAAAATGGGTTTTGAAACCCTAATTTCAAAATTAGGGCTCTAATAAACCCTAATTTTTGAAATTAGGAGGATAATGTGGGGTTATTCTTAATTTTCTTAAAAAAAAAGAAAAAGAAAGACTTTAAAAATTATTCGATATATAAAGTGTAAGGGTATTATTGTCATTTTAAAAATATATAATGATGACATCAATCAAAAAGTATAATTTTTTAACGGAACCCTAACGGATGGATACAGGTGATACATTTGAAAAGGTTTTGGTCACGGTATGTTACATTTTGAAACTCAGTGTCCTTGACTGTAATTACCCCTTAGCCTCAGGGATATAGGTGTAATTAGCCCACATATTAACATCCTTATTTCTCCCTTACGCAGTGTCCACTGCCCAAAACAGTGGTTTTGACGGATGCGGTGGTCGTGGTGATTGGCGGTGTTGGTGGTTGTGGGTGTCGATCTCTGGTGGCTGTGATTATGGAGATGTGGTACTCGGGTATGGTTTGTTTGCAGAGGCAAATAGTGGCTATTGGCTGGCAGCGTGGTGGCCCTCAGTTGTTAATGGCCGTTGGTGGGTGGAAGGTCGACTTGCATTAGTGGTCGCGACTCTGTTGGGGACGGTGGCCTTGGGTTTCAGGCTTAGCGGCTGCCGATGGTCGTCGGTGTACGGGTAGGTGGTTCTGGGTGGCCGTGGGTTGTTGCGGTTGTGCCGAATTTACATTGAGAAATGGTTGTCTTTGTGGCCAGCGGTGGTGGGCCGTTGTGATGGAGAGATTGGTTGCTACGGTGGTGGTCTAGGTGGTGGAGAAATGGGTGTCGCCAGAAGGTGTTAGCGGCGGCAACCCTTGGATTTTTTGGATTGTGGTTGGCGTTTGTGAGTGGTCGTGGGTCAGAGATAGGTGATTTGTGGGGACGTGGTGGCCAGCGGTGGTGTGTCGTGGTGAGGACGTAACCAGCGATTTTGCCGGCTGTGTTGTTACTGGCGGGCGATGCCGACAGGTATTGCCAGCGGGTGTTGCCATGAGGTGTCAAGGGCAAGCATATCGACTGAACGAGACCTGTCACTGCCATGTTGTTTGTTGGTTGTACAGTATGCAAGGTTATTTGTTCTTGCATTATTGGTTGTACCGTATGCAATGTTGGTTGTACAAAATACATTGTTGGTTAACAATATTCGAACTCTCCACTTTATTATTTTAATGTGAGGAGTTGGCAGGAAATAGTCTTTGTTGTTGCAACTTATAATTTATAATTTGCCACAAATGTATAAATGTAATGATAACATTTCTATACCGCTTATTACACCTAGGAAACTTCAATCTTCAATATAATTTAAATAAGTTCCTTTTCTATATCAACGTATTATTAGGCCACAACCATACGCAAATATTCATAATTGTCACTTAATCCAGCATAAACTGGGAGATAATAAATACCACCTCCAATCAGTTTGTGATTCCTAAGATAGATTTAACTACCATTTGGCAAGCTTGATATGATTTAAGTAAAGTAAAGCTTGATATGACCTGGTTTCTCCCATTTGAATAATAATGAATTAAGTAAAAGTAATCCTTTTATAGGAAAAAAAAACTCCTTAACATAAAATGACAGGACATGTGTGCTATCTACCAGGCATTTAGCTTTGTAAACGCTTAGCTTTGCTACACATTGAAAAAAGACCGGAACATTATATTCACCGACGTATGTTAATTTTGCCATATCGATTCCAATAATAACCTATAGAATTTATTTTAACTACGTCTTTTTAATGAAATTTTAACCATAAAAACCACAAACACGTCATTATAAGTAGTTATTACTATTTGAGTTCTTTTTTAATGTTACTTTTTAAAAAAATAGAATAACATAAATCAATGATAATCCTTTTGGTAAACAAAAAATGTTTCCCTCATAAAATGACTTAAAGTAAAAGTTATCCTTCAACCAAATAAATTGCCTTCCATAAAATGACTTAAAGTTTCATAAAGAGACTAAAACCTCAAGTTTCACTGCCATAATTCAGTTTTTAATGTTAATTTCTAGTACCGTATATTTTAGATCATGAATATATTAATTTCAGTTTTTAATGTTAATTTCAAACATCTGGCTTTAATTTGCTATACCGTATATTTTAGATCATGAATATATTAATTTCAGTTTTTAATGTTAATTTCAAACATCTGGCTTTAATTTGCTATATGTTACTTTCAAGTTACCATATATTTTAGATCCAAAAAAATCTATATGATTCCTTTACCAACTCTTCACTTTTTAGTACCAGTTGCAACATATTGGCACAAAGTTAAAGATCTGTCCTTCACTTGCTGATGGTTCGCAAGGCGACCTCGCTCCCAAGCATGCTTGTGTTGCTGGGGGCTTCACTTTTTGCATTCTGAAATGAAGTTTGTTGGTGCCGGTTGGAGTTACATGATTTGAAGGTCTATAGTATGTCTATCAGTCTATGAACATGGTAGGGTTACATAAAGAACACACATTTAAGAAGCTTTACTGTGAGCAGTGTTGTCAACATAAAAAAAAAAGAGGTGGCAGTGTTGTAGTTGACGAGCGCAATTTAAGAAGCTTTACGCTGAGCAGTGGTGGGTACAAATAAGCAAGGAGGAAAACAAGATCAGGGTAAAGGAATTGGGGGAGTGCAGAAAGGAGGAGAATGAAAAGGGAAAGTAAATAGGCGGTAATAGGCAATGGCTTATCAGTTACCCCAGTAGCTGCGTGTATATACCTTTCTACACACCATGGCGACCGAAAAAAATGAGAGGCAATGGCTTATCAGTTACCCCAGTAGCTGCCGCCTCATAAAAATTTAAAAATATTTTCGAAGTCTGATGAGATTCACAGCAAAAATGGAGTTTTACTGGAAAAGTGTTCCTATTTAGCCGACTTTACTCTCTACAAAACTGAGGGTACAATTCGAGAGAAACTGAGAGTGAATGAATCATGTCAGGCTAATGATGAGATGGAAATGGGCTACGCTGAAATAGTACAGTTAGGGATTAATTTTATGCTACAACCCATTTTTAGGGATCAGTTACACCCAGCACCCTATGATTTTAAAATTGGCACCCAACACCAAACAATTCAAAAAACTTGACTTCCATCACCAAATGACGGTCAAAATACATGTTGACCAGACGGCTGTTAGTTTTTTAGGGGCAAAATGGTCTTATTGCCCAAACAAAGTATACATGTCATCCCAGTCAGCTACACATGGCCCAATTGGCTCTCCGCGTCATTTCCCTCTAACAGCCCTTATTCTCTCTCCACATATCCCTGAAACGGCTACATGAGTTTATATATACTCACGCAAATGACAGACTCACGCATACCTACACACATACTCACACACTCAAACTGCAGCTGCCATTAAAGTGAAAAAGAAATCAAACGAATGTCTAACGAGCGAAGACGAAGGCAAGGGCAGATTATTGTTAGATATCATAGTTAACCTGATTTAGATTTTTTAGAAGTAGGGTTTTTTTGTGATTAGGGGATTTTAGGGATGTGGGGTTAGACCGTGTTGACTTTATGTAAATTGGGTTTAGGGCTTTCAATTTGGAGTTTCAGGTTGTGGAGATGAGTTCTAGTAGCAATTCAATGAATGGAATGGAAAAATGTCATGGCTGCTATTGTGGACCTTCTTGCATAAAATATGCTAGGACAATGGATAAACCAGGAAGGAGGTTTGTTGGATGTGGCAATTATAAGGTAATTTTATGATATTTCTCTTTCAATTGATTTGTAAATTTTTGCATTTAATATGTTGGTGTGTTTGTAGGAAATTTCTTGTGGGTACTTTGAATGGATTGACCCAGAAGTATGTGAAAGAGGGAAGGTATTTGTAAAGAAGATCTTAAATCAAAACTCTGAAAATTCATGCCATGATTGCTGAGAAGAATAGAGTGATTGAAGATTTGAAGAAAAAGAATTAAATTTTCAGAACAAATAATTGAGGACTTGACTGAGAAGAATGAGACATATGCCAAAGCAATTGAAGATTTGAGAAATGTGAGGCCAAAGACAGTGGCAAAAATCACAAAGAAGTTGGTGTTTTTTTTTTTGCTGGGATTAGGTATTATTGTGTGGTTTTGTGTTGCAAATTTGGGGCACAAATGTGTTAATGCAGATTATGTGCTGGCATTGAAAGAAATGTAATCTCATTTCCTCTGTTATTGCAATGGAAGAAAGGTCTCTTGAAACTAGTTGACTTAAGTGTGATTTCATTTCCTCTGAGTTACATGAAAATGCTTGCAACAAAATGACTGCTAATACAAGCACAAAATGACCGTACAAAATGACTGCAAATACAAGCACTTTCTCAGTTTTAGTCCATGGGTGCAACATTACAATTATATGTACTATAACAACTATCACGGACCAAAATGACTGCAACATATACAACTGCACAAAATATGGTTCAAAATGCTATGTATTAATACCATAAAGTTTAGCATTACAAGCAAATGGCTACACAAAATATATTCCATGTTTTGTCTTGATCAAGCTGCACAAAAGTGGCTTATTACAATTGAATGCCTAAATACCATCTAGTTCCCCCAAGGCACACAAAGGGGCCTTTTACAAAAGATCTGTGCTATCCATATTTCTCCGCATCCTATTGCGGATCAACAGTTATGGAGCTATACTTCTTCAAAGACGTTCTCAGTCAAAACCACATATTCCTTAATCTTTAGTCAAAAAAACAAACCAACTTCGTAGTCTAGGGCAACTAACATCACTCCCCTCTCTGGTCACCAAATTCTGGAATGCAGTGTGGTCTCTCCCGGTTCCCCACAAAATAGAAATTTCTTGTCTGGCAAATCTTATGGGATCGGTTACCTTTACAGTTGGCGCTTCAACGCTTCAATATTACCGCATCAGGCTCTTGTCCTCTTTGCCTCGATGCGCCATAAACCATAGATCATCTTTTCTTATCATGCCCGAAAGTTTGGCCTATTTGGTATGGCGGCCCAACTGGGATCAAATCTTATACTGTATGGAGGCCACTTCGGGAATGGCTTATAGCTTGGCTTGATCACTCAGTTCATAAAAGCTCATATAGGATCAACACTCATGCTATCATTACAACCCTCAAGGGTATATGGATTATCGCAATCATCAAATTTTTCGTCAAGAAGAATTTAAACCTTGTGTCGTAATTCGCAGCATACAAGATCTACTAACCACTGTCAGCCTAGCCTACCGCAAACTTCCCCACCACACAGTTAAAATAAACCGGTCACATCTTCCACAACTTCCCATTCCGTTTGATTTACATCATAGCAATAGGTCTTGCACCTGTAGTAACAAAGATCCAATTTTATTGTACATGGCTATTTGCTTCGACCCAAAGCTTCTAAAAGTAGGAGCAGGAATATCGTGCTTTAACCTTCTTCATCAAATATGTGGGTCTGCTGCAATCTCAAAATCTGCCTCTGATCAATCAACAACACTGACTCAAGGACTTCTTACTGTGACAGAATGGGCAAAGCATAGAAAATTATTCCATATTAAAATTCTTACTAATTCAACACTTCTCCTATCTCAGATGCGGACACTGAAGACATCCGAGCACAGGTGGCACCAATTTTATATGATACCTGTTATACTATTGCTGATCTTTATTATTGCAGCATAGACAGGACTACAGTCTTGCATCTATCAGAGGCCATATCTTTACCAGCGTTTGCGTATCATGCCCATATCTCCGTATATCAAAACTGGGTACATGAGATTTACTGCAATGAGATCTATCTCTACTTCATCTTTTGTGATTCCTCATTTGTGCAAGAACTGGTTTGGTATCACCTGTATTTCTTTATTTTACTCTGTCGGCTACAGTCGTGCCTTTGCTTTATTTTGCTGTAATGATTATCTCTGTAAAAGCTTTTTATCTATGCAATTCTCTAAATTATCAAAAAAAAAAAAAGGACAAAAGATTGCCATGTATCATCTATTGACCACTGCACAAAAAATGTCCACCCATTACAAAAGATATCCTACTACTAGTAAATACTCCTTCCGACTTCTTGCTACTTTTTTTTCTTGTTTCCAGCTTGTACAAGTGATGTTAGTGACACAGTCTTCTGACATTCCATATCAACCTTGATTCTTCTATCCTAACCCCATTGATTTGCACTGATCTTGAGACAGGTGGTGGAACTCTAGGTGTAGCCCTTGTATTGAGAAAGTATGTGTTTAGAACAGGTTCAACATCATCTTCATCGAGAGGACATGAAACCAAGGATAAGTCTAGCATTATATATCACTTTTAAGGAGTGACAAATATATTAAATTGTCATTACCAAGTTGGTTGCTTTTTGCTCACATTCATATGTGGCTGGAGCCACATTATGATCCAATGACTTCCTTTTATTCTGCATAAAAGGAAGTTACACACTATATTTCTAACAGTCCGAACCAAATGAATTAAATTCAAGCAACGCAAGGTAGTTACGAGGTTACTTACAGTCCTTACAACATGAAAAATAACAACATTGAAGGAATACTAAACAAGGTTACTTACGGTCCTTATAGTCCTTCTAACAGATAGTTCTGGCATAGGGGGAATAAAAAGAGGAGTTTTCTGCATACTTGGTCCAGGTGCACTTTTAGGATTTTCCTATTCACACTCACAAATATATAATATTAAAAAATTATGGTGGTAAATAATAACAAAAAACAAAAAATTAAAGGAATACTTACAGTCCTTGCAGCCATTCTTGGCTGTGTTGGCTGATTGTAAGGTGGAACATCTTACATGGCTGCCTGACTTGAAGCAATCTCATCTGCATCATGGCCAGTTTGTGGTTCGAGGCCATCTTGGGGTTGAGGACCATTTTGCCTCTCCTCATATTCCAGTAATATTGTGCAAGTCCTTCTATTATGATTAACACCTTTGCACCGGCTACACCTGATTCCTTTAAGGCCCATCCTCAGTTTTAGAGACTGTGTGGCACTAGTCTTTGGTTCATCTGCTTGTCTCCTCCTAGTAGTGGATGGTCTACTGGGCTGGTTGTCAGATATAGGTGATAATATTAAGGGCAATCCTGTCTTGGGCCAGAGATCACCAGTATTCATAAGGAAAACCATGTGCTCATATCCTTTCATGAAGGTACTCTTCCTATAACAGTCAGCAACATACTCATCTGGCATGACACCCTTGTAATACATTACTGCCACAGCATGTACACATGGGATGCCTGTCAAATCCCATGCCCTACAGTAGCAAGTATGGGAATCCAAGTCCACAGTAAACTGACCCCTCTTGTCATCTTTACTTGGTAAATTCCTCTTCCAGACCAAGTTGCAATAGCCCAACCAGCTGCCTTCTTTATATTATCTAACTTCTTATCAACTCTAGGTGTAAAAGGGCCATCAGCAAGCTTCTTCCTCATTGTTTCTCTTTGCACCATCATTCTCTTCAGCAGGTACTCCCTAATCACCTCAAGACATTGTATTATTGGTTTGTCTCTTGCATCCAATATATTACCGTTAAAGCTCTCACATAAGTTATTACACAACATGTCACACTTAAGGAAAGTCCTAAAGTTTGACCTGGACCAATGTGAGCTGGTCTTAGAGATGTCAAAGGGCCGAGCTTGGGCCGGCCCAGCCCAAGCCCATTGGGCCTGCTGTGGGGCCGGGCCGGGGCCGGGCTAGCGGGGCTGCCAACCGAGCCGGGCCGGGCCTGCCGAAGGCAAACCTAGGCCCAGTCCAGGCCCTGGCCCTAGGCCCAATATCTAGGGCCGGGCTTGGGCCGGGCCCGGGCCCTTTTTTTTTTTTTTTAATTCAATTTTAAAAAAAGTAACCTAATCTTATTCAATTTTAAATTTCATCTCTAGGCAATATTCATCTCTAGGCAATTTCATCTCTATGCAATATTCATCTCTAGGCAATTTTAAATTTCATCTCTAGGTTTGAGGACTTGTTCGATTTTTTTCAATTTTTTGTTATTCAATTTTAAATTTCATCTCTAGGCAATATTCACAATTTAACGAACCTAATCTTTATCCTTTTATTTCATTATAAGTAATATACATATATATGTATGTATGTATGTATATACATATTTATTTGTTAGCCATTATATTTTTTATTATATGTTAAACATTTTCATACTCTTCTTGGTGAGCTTTATTAATAAAATCTTAACACATAACAATTTATATAGAAAAATAATAAATGTATTCATAGGCCCTCCTCCTTTTATCCGGACTTGGGACCGGCTGCTTGTAAACAAACAGGCGAAGTTACCTATTTTTTTATATATACGAAAAAATATATATCTTGCTTGTAAAAATTTATTTTATATATATGGAAAAAAAGTATATTTTGTGAAAAAATTTATTCTTAAAATTCTAACAATCAAAATAATAATGCATGTCTATCCAAAATATCAGCAATCAAAGATCAAGAAATCTGCAACGTCAACCAAAAGGATCAAAAGAGGAAAATAAAAACAAATTACCTAATCATCCAGAAGTACTTCAATATCCGAGTCACTGCTCTTCCTATCATCAATCGGTTTATCTTGCTCGCGGTATTTCGCATCAAGATAATCCTTCCAACATACACATAGCTCGAGCGACTCGGGGTTAAGACGACTCCTCCTGTCATCCAAAACCCTCCCGCTGGCTGAAAATGCCGACTCTGAAGCAACCGTGGAGGCTTGCACTGGCAGTACATCCCGTGCAATTTGGGATAAAGTTTTATACATGTTTTGATTTTGTTTCCAAAAATTTAACAAATTAAAATTAACCTGTTCTTGCCTTGATAAATCAGAATAATGATCAGTATTTGCATATACACCAATCTCATTAAAAGAGGAAAAAGTATACGAACCTGCCGAATTAGAAGTACCTTCACCTGGTAGTTGTCTTGCTACTAGATGTTCAAAGCCCTGAAGGTATGGCGCATAATACCTCTCAACAGTGGATGATGATGTAGCTCGCCCGCGCACGTCAGCAGAATTACGATAGACGTTGAACAAGTCCTCAAACCTCTTGCTCACTTTTGCTGTGAATGCGGTTGTCTCCTCTGCTGTGTAGCACATTAATTTCGATATCTCTTGTATCGAGGCGTTCACGCCATGCAACTTTAACCTAGGATCTAAACAAGTAGCCACAGTAAAAATAGCAGGCAGTTTACTCCAATATTTATTAAATTTTTGATCCATCACTTTTACTATTTCCTTAAAGGGTCCTATATATCTCCATTTTGTTAACATTGTAGCCATCTTCAGAATTTCTATTACAGCGAGAGGAGAGGTGGGATAGTACGTACCAGACAATAAATTGGTAGACGTGTAGAATACCTCCAAAAATTCAGCTAGGTATGTGGCCATCTGCCATTCCTCTTGAGTTGGCAAGCCGGCTGGGAACTGGGTTAGTAGAAAATGCGTATAGACTTCTCGGTATGCCAGAATGTGTAAAAGCATGTGGTATGTAGAGTTCCACCTGTGGACCACATCTGTAACTGCTCTCCTGCGAGGCATATTATATTGAACACACAACGTTTTAAATTGTTGTGTTCTCGGACTCGAGCTATTAACATACGCTGTCATACCCCTCATTTTGAGAAGAATATCTCCTGCAGCAGCTAAACCATCTTGAACAATTAAATTAATAATGTGACAAACACAGCGAACATGAAATAATTCACCATTAAGTACAGGTTGAAGCGTCTCCTTTAAAGCTGCAACAGCAACTTTATTATTAGAAGCATTATCAAAACTAACACTCATAATCTTATCCTTAATTTTAAATGTGGTGCATGCTTTTAATATAAGAATAGCAATGTTCATTCCATCATGCGGATAAGGGAAGTGCTCGAAAGCGATGATTCTCTTGTGCATAACCCAATCTACATCAATCCAATGAGCGGTCACACAAGAATAACTAACAAAAGTATAAGGAGATTGCCAAATATCAGAAGTAAGACTAACTTTACCTTCAAATTTATCGAAATAATCGATAAGGCGTGCTTTAGCAGCATTGTACTGTCGGAGTGCATCGGATCTAGTTGTGTTTCTATGAACCTTTTTGTACAAAGGTTGAACGTATGTGTTCATATATCTAGAGTGCTTAGGATTATCGGCAAAAGAAAAGGCTTGTTCATCATGAATAACAAATTCAGCGAGACCGTCTCTTTGCTCTCGCTGATTATAAACAAATAACTTACCGTCAAAAGATAACTGCGTTTGGGTAGGTTCGACGTGGCCTTGTCGAGGTGCACACAGAGGGTAATGCCTGTTAAGATGTCCATTACCACTACCAGACGAAAATAATTTAGCGCAGTACTTACATCGAGCTTTTCGGATGCCGTCCACCGTAACTACATCGAAATGATTCCAACACTCGGCTTTCTTTTTTTTCCCCTTTTGGACTTCTGGCTCATTACCGGAGGCATTGCTCGGCCCTTCTTCATCATGACCAGGCATAGGGTTGAGATTATGCCACGGAGTAGTAGCTTCGCCAACCGAGCTGCGTCCTTGACTATAATGCGGGGGGTCTTCATCAGGCGTGTATTCAAAATCTGGAATGTTTTGATTGAACTCCCAATTGGCTTGGGTATCTATCATACAGCCTGTACTCATTCGTCCAGGAACGAATGGTTGTGTTGGTGCTTGGATTGGTGTTTGTGATGGCCGTGTCGCTGGCGCTTGTGCTGGTGGTGGTGCTTGCGATGATGATGATGTTTTTCGTGATGACGATGCACGCCTCATTTTCTTCAATAATCCAGCCATATTTCACGCTAAACTTTGTAAGAGTAACTAAATACACAAGTATAAGAGTAGTAATAAGAAATAACAATTAAAAGAATGAACGAGTAACAAATATTAGAGAGTTAGTAATTAAAAATAATTTAGCAAGACTAGTAATTAATAAACAAGAGTACTAATTAGTAAATACTAGTAGTAATTAGCAAGAGTAGTAATTAAAAAGAATTTAGCAAGACTAGTAATTAATAAACAAGAGTACTAATTAGTAAATACTAGTAGTAATTAGCAAGAGTAGTAATTAAAAAGAATTTAGCAAGACTAGTAATTAATAAACAAGAGTACTAATTAGTAAATACTAGTAGTAATTAGCAAGAGTAGTAATTGGAGAGGAAAATAGTAGCAAAGCTTGTAGAAATATAGAATGTTTAGGTAAGAGAGAGTAAGAAGATTGGTGTGAAAAATTAGAGAGAAATGGTGTGAATTTATAGATTTTAGAAACTTCACAAAAGACCAAAATACCCCTACAAACTATCCGTTTATAGTTGTTGGGGAGGGTAAGAGTGTAAAGGAGTTGAAAAATATAGGTTAGACTAAAATACCCCCCAAACTAGCCGTTATATTGCTGTTGGAGGGGTAAAAGTGGAATTTTGGAAAAGGGTGGAAGAAAGGGGGGAAAAACCAAAAATTCAAACAAGTGGTGGGGCCGCAGACCGGGCCAAACCCGGGCCGTTTCCGGGCCGGGCCGGGCCGGGCTTTTTCGCTGAAACTGGAGGCCTGGTCCAGGCCCAGGCCCCAAGCCCGCTTGTGCTGGGCCGCTACTGTTCATGGACGGGGCCGGGCCAGCCCACGGGCCGCCCGGCCCGTTTGACAACTCTAGCTGGTCTATCTACCAACTACTGCCATGCTTCCTCACTTATTGTTTTAAGCCTCCTCACTTATTGCAGAAATATTTATTATATGTCAACCCCTTGAATCCTGCCTTCTTGAAGTTATCATAAACATGGTTTGCACAATGTCTATGCTCAGCTTCTGGCAAAATGGCATCTAATGCATTTAATAGACCTTTCTGCTTATCTAAAATAACAGTTAGCAAGTCCTCATGATTCGAGGAACACAACGAAAAGGGAAAAAAGAAGTGTCATAGGAAGATCATGTGTATGCTTGTCTTCTGATAGGGTTAAAGAAAGTTTGGAAAACGGAAAAGGAGATTAAGACAAATATATTAATTTACCATAAATTACGGCAAATTAAGACAAAACAAAATCCAAATTTAGAGTGCAACACATAAAGGAGATACTTTAGGAATTGATTCTACAAAATTAGAGATAAGAACTACTTGCTTGAATTCTGATTATCAGCTATAATAAAGAATAGATAAAAAAAAACCTATAGTTTAGACATTAAAAGTAAGAAAAAGGGGAGAAATGATGAGCTGATTTAAATTAAATTTATGACTAAATGTGAAGTCTAGATTAGATTAAAGTTAAAACTAATACAAGGACTTAAACAAGGGAGAATTGCTGCAGTATTGAAGCCCCATAAAAAACTGCCTATAATACCTGCGGCCAATTCTTCAACTTTATTTTTAATGACAAAATTGGTAAGAGAAATCACATAAAAAGGTGAAAATACATTTTTAATTATTTGTTTGACACTACCAATTTTGTTATTATTATTAGGCATACGAGTATCTCAATAACTACTCTGATAGTTATTGCTTCCCTTGTGTATCGAAAGTAGTTAATAACTAAATGCGAAGTCAAGATTAGATTATAGATTAACCTTATAACTCAATATGAGGACTTAGTAGCAAGGGAGGATTGCTGCAATATTGAGGCCGCATAAAAACCGCCTCTAATACCTGCGGCCAATTCTTCAACTTTATTTTTAGTGACAAAAATTGATAAGAGAAATCACATAAAAAGGTGAAAATACATTTTTAATTATTTTTTTGATACTACAAATTTTGTTATTATTATTAGGCATACGAGTATTTCAATAACTACTTTGATAGTTATGTGTATCAAAACTAGTTAATAACTAAATGTGAAGTCTAGATTAGATTATAGATTAACCTTATAACTCAATACGAGGACTTAAAAGCAAGGGAGGATTGCTGCAATATTGAGGCCGCATAAAAACCGCCTCTAATGCTTGCGGCCAATAAATTTAACTTGACGGTGAAGTTTGACTTGGAGGAGAACACTACCTAACACATATCGGCTAGGACACCAAGGCTTTTCCTACAAGCCCTCCCAATCCTACAAGCCCTCCCAAAGTATGCTTCTGTGTGCCATAAAACTCAATAGAATTCCTTTATTCTTCACACCAAGCGGCTAATACTATCTATGGAGAATCGAGATCGCATCGTCGTTCTCATGTCATGTTACATTATTGGAGCGGCGTTTACTACGGGCTTAACCGCCCTCGGTGTTCTCCAACAACATCGTTATTTGCCGGACCTCAAGAATCATGGATGCTACCCTCACTTTACCACGGTGATTCTGCCATGGTTTGCAATGGCATGCAGTTTCATTATCACTCCATGCTATACGGGTCTAATCCTCATGCGCACTGATCGTCAAGGCATGTTCCGCGGCCTCTTTACCAACGCCGATTTGCTAACCTCTGCTCTCGTCATTCTGGCCGATGCAGTTACTGGGATTGTGTTCTCGTCCAAGGTCATTGATCAAAGCTACATAGATAACCATGGCTCACGAGTAACGTGTTTTGATCGCTATTGTATAGCCTTCTCGTGGGCTTCGATTGTGGTGAATTTTACCTTCGTGCTGTTAGCTGGAATGACTCTCCATCAAGTGGGTCGAAATTTAGGCGAAGCAAAAGTAACCCCCGAGGAGGCCTTGCCGCAGACCAACCCCAGAGTTTGATAGCTGGCTATTGATCGCATTTATTATTGTGCTTCCTCCTTTCCTTCAAAGTTTTCTGGAACTGCATTATACTAATAGCAGTGGTAGCAGCATGTATTATGCTCAAAAGCAATCCCCATTGTAATTTATGGGTATTACACTTTTCAGCTTCGAATTCTCAGGACAGGATTAGTTAGTATTCATATGTTATCTTTCAATGTTAGGCTTTTCTTTTTTTGCTACTAATAAGCAGTTCGTTCACAACATCTTTCAGTGCAACTTACAATCAAGAAGAACACGCAAAAGTTGGGAGCGTAGTAAAAGTTGATTCCCTCATTAATCTACTTTCGATCAAACTTCAAAGCTTTGAACTCTACAGAGATTCGTATCTACAACTTGCAATCTGTTCAAACAGATTATTAGGTCTAGGACAAAAATTACCCATATAATTAGAATCTTTCTATGAGGTTAGCTTTGTCAATTCCAGCGTAAAAAAGAGCTACTTTTACTGACAATAGGAGTACCAAAAACAAAACGCAGGCAAAAAGGCAATAGCAGACACATAATCTACGTCCATATTTAAACAAAATGCAGTTCGAGGCATAGCCTAAGCGCCTCCGGCAATAGCTTCAGCATTCAGCATACTAATCACATATATAGTGAATCCAAGACTGCAGGTTCTATTCGTCCTTTTTTTTTTGTCTTACTTGGAAATTGGACTGTACGGCCAACAACGGTTGTTTTCATACCAAAGGGTAAAAAGAGAACACATCACAGCGCCCTACAAGCGATTTAGGGTCCTTTCCAGAGTTGTACTGCACTTTCAATTTAAAGAAAACTGCTCAGAACTGGTAGTAGTAAGCCAATAACAAGACTATGCCTGAGCCAGTGTTGCATCAGCCAAACTGGCATGGGGACGCCGTCTTGTCCATTTCATGTAATGCCCACCTAAAACCTTCTTTGATCTCCCACACCTCCACTACTTTAACCCAAGCCCTTCAGGTAGAATGGAACCCTATTCAAATTGATGGTGATATTACCCAGCAAACATGCGGGAAGCAATGGTTATCAACGTAAAAAAAAGGGTTGCGGTGTTGTAGTGGACGAGGGCATTTAAGAAGCTTTACAGCGAACAGTGGTGGGTACAAATAAGTAAGGAGAGGAAAACAAGATCAGGGTAAAGGAATTGGGAGAGTGCAGAAAGAAGGAGAATGAAAAGGGAAAAGCAAAGAGGCAGTAATAGGCAATCTGGGAACAAAGTTAAATATTGCAGTATATCGTAAAATGATTGTTTGTAGTCGTCAAGATGGATAGCAAGCATGCTATCCATACAAAAGAAAATTTTCCCTCTTCTCCACCTTCGGCCGCACCATTCTTATCATTCCTCCCCCAAAGTAATCATCCATATATGCATGTATATACCTTTCTACACACCATGGCGACTGAAGAAAATGTGAGGCAATGGCTTATCAGTTACCCCAGTACCCGCCACCTCATAAAAATTTAAAAATATGTTCAAAGTCTGATGAGATTCACAGCAAAAATGGAGTTCTACTGGAAATAGTATTCCTATTTAGCCTACTTTACTCTCTACAAAAGAATGACTGAGGGTATAATTCGAGAGAAACTGAGAGTGAATGAATCATGTCAGGTTAACGATGAGATGGAAATGGGCTACGTTGAAATAGTACAATTGGGGATTAATTATACGCTACACCCCATTTTTTAGGGGTCAGTTGCACCCAGCACCCTAGGGTTCCAAAATTGACACCTAGCACCAAACAATTCAAAAAACTTGACTTCCATCACCAAATGATGGTCAAAATACCTGTTGACCAAATGGTCTTATTGCCCAAACAAAGCATACATGTCATCCCAGTCAACTACACATGGCCCAATTGGCTCTCCATGTCATTTCCCTCCAACAACCTTTATTCTCTCTCCACATATCCCTCAAACGGCTACATGGATATATATATATATATATATATATATATATATACACACACTCACACACACCCACTCACACACTCAGATTGTAGCTGCCATTAAAGTGAAGAAGAAATCAACCGAATGTCTAATGAGCGAAAGACGAAGGTAAGGGCAGATTATTGTTAGATATCATAGTTGAGCTGATTTAGATTTTTTAGAAGTAGGGTTTTTTGTGATTTGAGAATTTTGGGGATGTGGGGTTAGATCGTGTTGGCTTTATGTAAATTGGGTTTAGGGCTTTCAATTTGGAGTTTCAGGTTGTGGAGATGAGTTCTAATAGCAATTCAATGAATGGAATGGAAAAATGTCATGGCTACTATTGTGGACCTTCTTGCATAAAATTTGCTAGGACGATGGACAACCCAGGAAGGAGGTTTGTTGGATGTGGCAATTATAAGGTAATTTTATGAGATTTCTCTTTCGATTGATTTGTAAATTTTGAAATTAATATGTTGGTGTGTTTGTAGGAAATGTCTTGTGGGTACTTTGAATGGATTGACCCAGAAGTTTGTGAAAAAGGGAAGGTGTTTGGAAAGAAGATCTTAAATAAAAACTTTAACTCTGAAATTCGTGCCATGATTGCTGAAAAGAATAGAGTGATTGAAGATTTGAAGAAAAAGATTAAAATTTTAGAACAAATAATTGAGGACTTGACTAAGAAGAATGAGACATATGCCAAAGCAGTTGAAGATTTGAAGAAGAAGATTAGGGTGGCAAAAAAACAAGTATGGGAGGCCAAAGACAGTGGCAAAAATCACAAAGACGTTGGTGTTTTTTTGCTGGGATTAGGTATATTGTTGTGTGGTTTTGTGTTGCAAATTTTGGGGCACAAATGTGTTAATGCAGATTATGTGTTGGCATTGAAAGAAATGTAATCTCATTTCCTCTGTTATTGCAATGGAAGAAAGGTCTCTTGAAACTAGTTATCTCAAGTTTGATTTCATTTCCTCTGAGTTACATGAAAATGCTTGCAACAAAATGACTGCTGATACAAGCACAAAATGACCGTACAAAATGACTGCAAATACAAGCACTTTCTCAGTTTTAGTCCATGGGTGCAACATTACAATTATGTGTACTATAACAAGTATCATGGATCAAAATGACTGCAACATATACAACTGCACAAAATATGGTTCAAAATGCCATGTATTAATACCATAAAGTTTAGCATTACAAGCAAATGGCTACACAAAATATGTTCCATGTTTTGTTTTGATCAAGCTGCACTTTTAAAGTGGCTTTTGATCACATTTATTATTGTGCTTCCTCCTTTCCTTCAAAGTTTTCTGGAACTGCATTATACTAATAGTAGTGGTAGCAGCATGTATTATGCTCAAAAGCAATCCCCATTGTAATTTATGGGTATTACACTTTTCAGCATCGAATTCTCAGGACCTAGTATTCATATGCTATCTTTCAATGTTAGGCTTTTCTTTTTGCTACTAATAAGCAGTTCATTCACAACATCTTTCAATGCAACTTACAATCAAGAAGAACACGCAAAAGTTGAAGGCGCAATAGAAGTTGATTCCCTCATTAATCTACTTCCGATCAAATCTCAAAGCTTTGAACTCTACAGAGATCCATATCTACTACTAGCCATCCGTTCAAACAGATTATTAGGTATAGGACGAAAATTACCCATATGATTAGAATCTTTCTATTAGGTTAGCTTTGTCAATTCCAACGTAAAAAAGAGCTACTTTTACTGGCAATAGGAGTACGAAAAACAAAACGCAGGCAAGAAGGCAATAGCAGATACATATAATCTACGTCCATGGTTGAACAAAATGCAGATCGAGGCATAGCCTAAGCGCCCACCGGCAATGGCTTCAGCATTCAGCATACTAACCACATATATAGTGAATCCAAGACTGCAGGTTCTATTGCTTTTTTTTTTTACTTGGAAATTGGACTGTATGGCCAACAACGGTTGTTTTCATACCAAAGGGAAAAAGAGAAACAGTGCCCGAAAATGGGCTATGCCGAAATAGTAAATGAATCATGTCAGGTTAATCATGAGATGGAAATGGGCTATGCCGAAATAGTAAAGGTAGTAACGACATTCACTAACAATAATAACCAGAAAACTATAATCACAAGAAAGAAACAGAGGGCAATCTACTTTACAGACAAGCATCCTCCCGGATAAACGTACTGGTTGTAGCTTGGAGACCACAACACCAATTTTTTCCGTACTTCTACTTTAATCCGAAAGACATTCTAACAAAATTACCTCTCTCCTGAGAGAGGATGGTCGGATTATAGATACTCATTCGACCATCTCCGGATGTCAATTGAATCAACACTTCAAAAGAATCTTTTGTCCACAACAGCATGTTGATATCCCTCAACCGATCCAACAGTGTGTATCTTCCCTCTCCTGAGCCCTTCTCCCTCAGCAAGCATCTTGGTTAGACAGATCGTTTACTGCTTCCGAGGTAAAAAGGCTTTGTTTGACATTCACCCCCTAAAGGCCCCGGCTAGGACTCGATGGCATTCTTGCTATTGTTTACAAACAGTGCTGATCGTTTGTGGAACGGCCTATTGCCACTGCTTTGTTATCTTTTCTTCGATTGGGTAATATGCTGACCGAAGCAAATAAATCCTTCGTAGTCCTTATACCCAATTAGGTACACCCACCAACCTCCCCTGGAGATTTCTAACCAATATTGTTATGTAATACGATATATAAAGTGATATCCAAGACCTTGGCTAATCGAATCAAAACGGCTCTTCATAATCTTATCTCAGAAGGACAGAGTGCCTTCGTCTCTAGAAGGCACATTGGAGACAATGTTATATTGCCAAGGAGCTAACCAACAAGATTCGCAAACATAAGGCATCTCGCAACATTCTCGGTGCAATTAAAATGGATATGAGGAAGGCGTATGACCGAGTCAGCTAGGTTTTTTTGAAGGCCATACTTCAAAAAATAAACTTTCTTGATTATTTTATTAATGATCTTGACCTGCATATCCACTGTATCTTTCCAAATTCTTGTTAATGGCTCCCATCAGTCAGTTTTAAACCCATCTGTGGTATGTGACAAGGCAATTCACTCTCTCTTCTTTGCTCATCCTCGGTGCAGAAGCTTTAGCCATAGCATTAACCCTAGCTCAATCTTAGGGCATGGTAAAAGGCATAAACGCTGGGATCAATACCCACCCATTAACGACCTCTTTTTTGCAGATGATACGTTGATTTCTTCAGTACTAAACGACGTCTCTTGCACCCGTAGTCTAGATACCTACTGTGCATCTTCAGGACAAAGAACTATCCACCAGAAATAATTTATGTCCTTCAGCCCTACTATAACCTTTGCAAAGAATCAGTAGTTCACATCTTTTTTGGGGTTTACAAGCTTAATTCATTTTGGCAAGTACCTAGGTGGCTCTTTGGATATTGTCACATACAGGAAAGAATTTTTCAACCAACTTATTGCCAAAATTCGTTTAAGATCGATGTGCTGGTTGGAAAGGTATCCTCCTAAATAAAGTCGGCTGAGCTTTTCTTATTAATCCAGTCTTTCGGGCTCATCTATCATAGGCAGATATATCTTTTTCCTAAGTATGCGTGTAAGTAGATTAATGCCATCCTATGCAATTTCTAGTGGTCTGGTGATGTGTATAGGAAACGCACTCACCGGCTCAACTGGCATGCCATCTGTGTGCCCAAAGAGATGGGCAGGCTTGGCTTTAAGGACACCCATATTTTCAACCTTGCATTACTGGCAAAAACAAGTTGGCTTATTATGTCTGAACCTGAAGGCCTCTTATCCAGGGTCCTAACAGGCAAATATTGTGTTTAAAACTCTTTTGCATCTTGTCCCGTATCGTATAACTTTTCTTGGGGTTGGCATAGTATTTCAACTGGTAGACATGTTCTATCCCGCGGACTCCGATGGCAAGTGGGAAATGGCTCCAATATCTCTATATGGCAGGATAATTAGATCCTAAAGGTGGGTAGTAATTTGAACCTTTCTCTTGCTCCGCGTGGCGATCATCTTGATGCATCTTCTCGGGTCACTGATTTTATTCAAAAGAACTCTTGGAATGTCCCTCTGGTTCCAGAAACTTTTCCTCCGGAAGTAACTAGTGAGATCCTCGCTGTTCATATCTCCCTCATAGCATCGCCGATCAACCATTATGGAATGCAACCAGAAGGGGCCTCTTCTGCTCTCCTCAGCCTGTAATCTCTTATATCTTCAAAGGAACACTGAGAGTACTGCAATGGGAATTTTAACTTATGCACGTCCTCTTGATTCACCCATCTAGAGGACCCTGTGGTCATAACCCTTACTAGCAAAAGTCATCCTCCTCTTATGGAAAAATTATGTGGGACAGATAGCCAATCCGCTCAAAATCTACATTTCAAGATTATTGACTCCCCTTGGTGTCCCCTATGTCATTTGCACCAGGAATATGTGGACCATGTCCTTATATTCGACCAATCTGGTTTGCTGGACCATTGGGCATTAAAACAGAGCATGTTGGGGTCCTCTTTTAAGGAATGGCTTATTGCTTGGATCAAGAATACTTCCGGGGTGTCTAACTAAGAATTGAATATCTATATAGGCTCAACAATATGGATCATTTGGCTTAGTCGGAACCAATAAGTTTTTAGGGATGGGGAATTCCACCCACGTACCATCTTACAAAAACCCCACCAAGTATAGAGAGAAATTCATTCTCTCCATCTTAATCTCAAAAACACGATCCTCCTGCCACCAATTATGGAGAACTGGAATAGGAATTACCTGTCGAAACGGTGCAAATATTCATTGTGGTTCAGCAGCCTTATTATCCACTCTAGCATTGGATCTTTACACCGGGCTAACAAAATGACTTTTACTAGCAACAAAATGGGCCCACCACAAAAAGATTATTGCACATCAATCCGTTTACTGATTTCTCTTTTTTACTTTCTCGTATGCCGGATACCAAAGACATCCCGGACAATGTGACTCCCGTTATATGACTTTTGCTTTACAAGGTAAAACCTTGTGTTATGCACGGAGGGAGATGGCATGCAACTATCATAAACTTTAGCAAAGTGAATCTTTAAAAAATATAAATATTCAAAATTAAATATTAATTTTACGCTGTTAATACGCTTTTAGATTAGTAAAATATCAATTTAGACTTTTACACTTTGATAATTCTTTGTGATATCTCCGCTAAATATGACAATGACAAAAAAAAATGTATTTTACATCCTCATAGAATAACTGAAAAAAACCCTTCTTCATCTCGTTGTTGCACTATGAAACTATATCGGATATGTGTGTGTGTGTGTGTGTGTGTGTGTATATATATATATATATATATATCTGTGTTTGTGTGTGTGTGTATTTTACATCCTCATAGAATAACTGGAAACATAAAGTTAGTCATCTCTTTGTAGTGGGAATAATTGAAAAAAAATTATTTTATCTTTAGTTACATCAACTTCCTTCAATCCTTTTTGAGTCACGCAATAAAGTTTTGCCACATAACTTTAAAGAGACCCAAATGGTTTTTTTTTTAGGTTAAAGAAAAAAAGAGAGGTGAAGTTATCTTTTTACTCTCCATTTTTTCTCTGGAACAATCGAAAATGATTTTAACATGTCCGAAAGGTCAAAACATTCTAAAGTGTTTTTTTTTTTGTTTTTTGTACAACCAGCATATCATAAAAATTTTACCATCCATGTTTTGGTAGACACTACAAGAAATAGTTGCTATAGTGACCGCATGCAACGGTCGCTAAAGGTATTAATGCGGTCGCTAAAGGGTTTTAGCGACCACGCTACAGCGGTCGCTAAAACGGTCGCTATAGGTCAGGTCGCTAAATTTTAGCGACCGCTTTTAAGAATCGGTCGCTAAATTTAGAGACCGCGTTGACTATATTTAGCGACCGCCAGATGCGGTCGCTAAATGTTTTTTAATTTAAATATTTTTTTAATATTTTTTTATTAAATATGATTATATGTTTGCGACCAAATTAGTGACCGCACGTCACTGTCACTAAATATTTTTTAATATTATTTTTTTAAAAAAAAATTTTGAAAATATATTAAAGTTAGCGACCGCAATTATTTTTATTTAGCGACCGCGATGTGCAGTCGCTAAATATTTTTAAATATTATTTTAATTAAAAAAAATTTTAAAGCGACCACATTTATTTCATTTAGCAACCGCAATGTGCGGTCACTAAACTTGATTTTGCAAAAAAAAAAATTCAGGTCAAATAACCTGTCCAAATAACTAATATCAATTCATAAGTAATTCACATTCAATCCAATACCAATCTAAGGTTAAATCGGTCCAAAACCGATTTAACTTCGGTTGAACCGGTTTTGAATGAATGCGTTGAAAGCTTTCAACGCATTCATTCAAAACCGTTTCAACCCCCTGTCTCGCATTCATTCAAACAACTTGTCGCATTTATCAAAGTATAGATAAACGTTAACATTTGCATAAAATAATAAAATTCATACAATTAAGTATCGATGATCAATTCAAAACAATAAAAACAGTCATTACATAAACCAAACTCCTATCTAGATCACTCGCTGGCAGAACGACCAGCCCCGTCATCATCTTCTTCATTCATCGATGAAGAAGGCACATTCGATCCAACAACATCTTCATCGCCCTGGGGTCACTGGCACTAGGATCATCGGTATCGCCCTGCACGAAGCCATACAAATGATTCAACTGAATAAACAACTGAATATATATAAACACTCAACTTACATACATCACGAGACTGACGTGCTTCGGAAAAACAAACAACTGAATATACAGATTTGTCAAGAGAACACTTAAAAGTGATATATTACGAGAATGCCAAACGACCAAGAATGCTTTTAAAATCCTAAGACAGTTAATCCAACATGCGCTATCCACAAACCATCTAAAATACTATGTTGTCTTGAAATTACGAGACATTCTAATCGCGATTGTAAACTACACCACCTCAATGACTTAAGAAAGAAGAGAGCAGGTTATAAAACAAAAAAAGTATAATTCCGCCACTCGTTTTCATATCCCATTTTTTTCTCAAACCTGTATACAACAAGTCCATCAACTCATCAAGCACACAAAATCCATTACTACATCAATCTCCACAAAATCCATTAACACATTATCCATTACCATATCAAGCTCCACAAATTCCATCAACATAAACTTCACAAATTCCATCAACACAAACTCCACAAACTCCACAAACAAAACCATCAACACAAATCCACAAACACATAAAATACCAAGTCCAACATAAATCCTAAACTATCATAAAGTAGCAATCATCCTTGAACATGAAAGTAAGTTGATGTTTGAACATATCAAATTATAGAGAGGGGATTAATTGGTCACTCAATTGCCGTCCTCATTAAGGTCATACTCCTCATTGGCATCCAAACCATCATTGCCATCATCATCCTCAGCATTTCTAGACGGCTGCACAATCATATAAAAGATAAATTTAACTAACAATTACTAAAAAATTCACATCATAAATGATATGGTGAAGAATCATGGAGTTGATGACAGCATTATCTCCTAATAAATAATACACTTAATGAATTTGAACAACTTGCTACATTATCTCCTAACTTGAACAAGACTGCTATATACTTGACTGGGGTTGATGACAGCACAGCAGTATCTTTGGCAAATGTCATTGGGATCCCTATTGGTGTATTTTATGTCACTTATCTTGGAGAGCCCCTAATCTCAACAAAATTGCAATATAGGGGTAGGCACCTTTCACTACAAGAAAAACAATATTTAGCGACGGTTTTTTAGCGACGGACCAATTTCTATCGCTAAAAAGTACTTTTAGCGACAGATTTACCGTCGATAAAAGTCCGTTGCTAAAGATATTTACTGACGGAATTTTTTGTCGGTAAATAACTTCAGCGACGGATTTTTACCGATGGACTTTTATCAACGGTAAATCCGTCGCTAATTTGAATTTGAAAAATTCTTCCTTTTTTGAAAAACTTCTTTTTTTGGAAAATAATTTTTAAATTACTTTTAGCGACGGACTTTTAACGACGGATTTATTCTGTCGGTAAAAGCCCACCCTTGAAATTTTTTAATAACTTTTAGCGACAGACTTTTAACGACGGCCAAAATCCGTCACTAAAAGTTACTTAAATGAACACAAACCCTAGTTTTCCCAGCCGCTGTACAGCCTTCTCTTCCTATTTTCTGTCTGCCTCTCTCTCTCTCTCTCTCTCTACAGCACCCCTTGCCTCACCCCCTTGCCACCCCTGCCACCACAGCTCCGCCGACGTCAGCAACTAAGCACGCCCCGCCGGCGTAATAGTGCCCTGCTACAGCCCCACGCGCCTCTGTCCCGCCGATCTCCACTGTCGCCGGCCACCGCATGGTGGCTATTTTGACCGTGAAAACAAGGTAAATTTTCAAATCCAATGTTTTATTCTTAATTCCTTGAACCCTTTCTTTCTTTTTTTTTTTTCAATTTAGAATTTAGAAATAGGGTTTGGTTTACAATTTGCAATCGGGAATTGCGAATTAGCAATTGCTGCTAGCAGGTTTTTTAGCTTCAGATTGAGATTTTGAATTTTCTTTCAGATTGCAACGGCTGCTTGTGGTGGCAATTCGTTGGGAATTTGGAATGGTGGATCTTTATGCCCTCTTGCGGGTTACCTATATGGACAAATTTTCTGAATTATCACTTATCCGAACAATAGAAAATATTAACATGCAGATACCCTGCATGTTCACTTGCAGCAAAGAAGCATATAGCTTCTACCATCAGTATCTTGAATACGAAGGATGTGGTGAGCATCTGTACTTTGTCCATTCTGTCTCCAAACTTAAAAAATTTAAAGTTCATAAACATTGGTGCTTTAACTGTACATTGTATCCCAGGTTCATGGCAGTACATTTAAGTCAATGCTTGCAAGTCGTGAGAACTTTTTCCAGTCAAGTTCAGATACATGGCTCTTATCAAAATTTGAACGTAATCGTGGATTTATTATTTATTTTTTTGTGGTGTAGATTGTTAAATTTTGCCCACTTTTTGCTGGTGTAGGGGATGTCAAGTGTCATAAGTCCCTTGTCCAAAGTTTAATTAAAGAGGAGGTAGTTCTCAGGAGGACGTTATACAAGAAAACAGAAAAATAAGCGATTTTTGGTGGCTCACGTGCTTTACTAATTCGATAGTTTTGATGTAGAATGCTTCAATAGTTGATTATGACTTGCGTGAAGGCCTATGGAGATAAGTAGCAAGAAGTTGGTTGGTAGATTTAGAGAAGTCATCCAAGTTCCTAAAAGGGTAAGTTATCGTATGCTTATGCTACTCGAAAGCTATTTAGAGGAGTTGCTAACGTTTAATTCCTCACATGCATATTAGTGCGAATATTGTGTTGCTCCTTTTTCAAATGAATTAGATACATAATCTAAACATTTGGTGAGGTGTCTGACTTTATAACCTTTAAGGCCTTTGGTTTATGATATTGTTTAGTAATTGATTGGCTGTTGGAGTCGTATATTTTGCCCAAGTTCAAAATTTTGTGAGTAGCGATTGGGGTGTGTGAGTGCTTATAGTCAAGACAGTTGAATAATTAAGACACTTTCGAAGTAAAGTTTGTGCTTAATTCTACTACAACTAGGAAGTTTGTTGTTTGTTTGGTTGGATTGGGATGTTAAACTTGTGATAACTGAGTTTGGGGTGACACTTGTTGTTCATTATACTCAGTATTTATGGTTAGAATCGAATTGTCTTATCTTCTTACCAAGTAAAATTACTCATGGAATGAGTTGTTGTTTACCTATTTAAGTTTATGTATTGAGTTGTTGTGATGTACTTAGATGTTTTATTTCACTAAGTTCAGATGGCACGTGACCCTCGTTTTGAGTCATTATGCGGCAAACTCGATCCTGACTGGTGAGTCTGTGTCTCTGTCTCTCTCTTGCTCCCTCTCTCTTTATACATTGACATGCATATGTGATCGTATATTTAATATGTTCTGTATACATGTAGTGGGTGCGTAAGTATACTGTGCTCATTTATTTTCTCTTTGATAGCGTATACTTTAACTTAGTTTCTGATATGCTATTTTGCGGGTGCAATTTTCTCTTTGAGCATCAGAGTTGAAACTTCTTCTGCGAACTACCTCCTCTGGGGTAAAAGAGACCAAGCAGAAGATCCTCTGAAGAATAATTCCACACCTTATTTGTCAAATTAGTTTTTCCTTTTTTGTATGTAATGATAAAAGTTGACTGCAAATATTCGAAAATAAGATGCTAGTATTAAAAAGGTAAACTGGACAAACAAAAAACAGAGAAAAAGTCTAGCTAGACAATGGTTGTAGTGGTGGGCTGCAACCATGGTTGGATTAGAGAGCAATATCTAGTATTGGGGATAATCCTCTTTCAATTGTTTTGCAATTTTTTCCTATAATTTTTGTGCTTTAAATTTTGGACTATTTAAAGAAGGCTGGAGAAGGAACTGAAAATAAGACTCTAGTACAAGCAGAACACCAAAGAATATTGGTTAGTTTCACTTACTATGTTGTATCGATTTGGCTTCCATTCAGTAAATACAAAAGCCGGAGGAACAGTTGCTATGCATTGGTTAACTGACCAGTGCATAGCTTCGGTTTTCATGGTACTGCTGTAACTATGGTTCGATTAAAGAGCAATATCTAGTATTTGGGATAATCCTCTCATATCTGGGGCTTCTAGCAACAAGATGATGTCACACGATGAGTGACATCTACCAGCAGCAGCCAAGGCATATTGGTGGTAAATTATGGGCCACTGACTCTTCACTTGAAATGGTTATGAGAATTATCCACGTAGAAACGAAATTAGACTTCCGTATCCATTCTTTGTTTGTTACCCGGAACTGTAGAGAAAATGGACAGTCTTCAGATTTATGCAGTATAGCAATTTTTTTTCGGTTGTCGATTTTTTACAACTTTTAGCAGGGATTGCTTACACTGTTATAGTCATTATGGCCTTTTAGATGTCACTTAGCAAGTCCCTCAAGCATCTGTATCTTGATGTGTGTTTGTAGATTCAAGAGGAAATATAACTTCATTTATGAGAATGAACTTCCTGAGAAATAGCCTCATGATTTCCATTTTGCATTTCAAATCTGTTCTTTGGATAAAAATATAGTTTCACCTTGTAATTATGAAAATTGCGTGAGCTCTTGTGGGTGGAAGTTCGTCAAAAAGAGTGGTTGATTATCAAATCAATGTGGTTCCTTTTATACCTGAGTTATACGCCTTAATGTGGATTGTATGATGTGGTATATTATTTTTTACCTGAGTTATAACTTTCATGATATTTTTTTTTGTGTGCAGGCTTCTAAGCAAATCCTTGGTTTATAATTTTTTTAGTTTCAATGTAACTTGTATTTTTCTTAAGATTGTTTGATGTGATATATTATACATTATATTCAGTGAACATATGACTTAAATCTTATTTGTTTTACTTGGAATTTGGTAAAGATGAATGCTAGAATAAATAATTCAATTATTGTTGGATTAGTTGATAAGAAGTAATTGTCTAAAACAGATTTAGCATTTTAAATTAATAAAAATAGAAAAAACAGCCTTTTGGGTTTTAGCGACGGAATTTCCGTCGCTAAAGTCCTTCTACAAAATGGTAAATATTTTAGAGACAAACTTTTAGCAACGAAATTGTGTCATTAAAAATCTATTGGTAAATGATCTAAAGAGACTTTTAGCGACGGAATTAATGTCGCTAAATACTTTTGTGAGCACTTTTAGCAACGGAAATTCCGTCGCTAAAAGATTTTTCATTCAAAAATAAAAAATTAGCAAAAATATAGAAATTACCTTTAGCGACGGAATTTTCCGTCGCTAAAAGTAATTATATCCGTCGGTAAAAGTACAAATTTTGCCGACGGATTACCAAAATCCATCGCTAATCTTTTAGTAACGGGGTTTTTAACAACGGACTTTTAGCGACGGACAGTCCGTCGCTAAAAGTCTTTACCAACGGATTATCCACTTTTAGTGACGGAATTGTCCGTCGCTAAAAGTGAATTTTCTTGTAGTGTTTGGACCTTCAAATTACCAGTGACAATATCATGGACATGGTGCAAGATAATGAGGATTGGATCCCAATTTTAGGTCTTCTTCACTTACTAGGTAGGGAATGGGCAAATTACTTGGTTGTGGATGGATAGCTGGCTGAATGGGGAGTCAATCATAGAAAAATATGACTAGAGAATAGTCTATGAATTAGGCTTGGCAATCAATACCAAGGTGTCTGCTATTATTGAGGGGCACATTTGGAGATTATCTACTCTAAGTTCTCTAGCTATAAGAGACTTAGACCTCACTCTTAGGAATGTGGCATTACAAACATTCAGCAATCTGATAAAGTGCTTTGGAATTTGCAACCTAGTGGACAGTTTTCTATTAAAACTGCTCGGGAGGCTATAAGAACCAAAGCAGCTGTTATTGCCTTGTTGAAATTGTAATGGCTAAATGGAAACATTCTAAAGTGCTCTATGATTCCATGGAATCATAGAGCACTTTAGAATGATCTGTAACTTGGAAGTATGGAAGCTAAAACTATTGCTGCAATTACAGGTTAACACAGTTTGGCTTTAAAGCCCTTACCCTTGAAATTCTGAGTAACATATTGCCGGAAATTGTTCTAGAACTGTAATGGCATACATGTTTCAGTCTTCCAAGTTTTAGCTTCCATACTTCTTGACCAAAAGGACATTGCACAAAAAAATGATCTGTAACTTGGAAGTATGGAAACATCCTTTTGCTCAAGAAGTATGGAAGCTAAAACTTGGAAGACTGAAACATGTATGCCATTACAGTTCTAGAACAATTTCCGGCAATATGTTACTCAGAATTTCAAGGGTAAGGGCTTTAAAGCCAAACTGTGTTAACCTGTAATTGCAACAATAGTATATGGGATCCAAAAAGAGAGACATACGAGGATTTTTGACCAAAAACAAACAAATCCTCAAGGAAGCTTTAATGTAATTCAAAGATGGACCCAGTTCAGGGGGATTTAACTGGTCGGGGTTAGGTGTTAGGGGCTACAAGAGGAAGATATGGAACGCCTAAAAGATAGCACTGGCTCCTTCAGTGCATGGGGGGACACCACTACTAAAACATCTCATTTACTGTAGAGGAGACCACGAGCTCCCTTCAGAACAATCACATAGATGTCTTACACAAACCAAAAACATGAAGAACATCATTATATATGCTCGATCAACATCTTTTTTTTTCTTTTATGAATTATTGATTGTGCTTCCATAATGGACTCAATAATTATCTAGCAATCTGAACATGTAATTGCAAAAAAAAAAATGAACTCAAGAAAAGGAAAGAGAAAATATAATGAGAGATTATCAGGAGAAAAAGAGGAGAGCCGTGACCACACTTGCGACAGCAAATCAGAGAGGGGGAAACGGCGACAGCCGTTTGGACGGTAGCAATTTCCGGTGAGGAGTTGTAGATCTAGGCAGATTAGGCTAGATCTGGCCGGAGTTGGTGAGGCTGTGAGGTACACCGACCGCCGTCCGTGACCGGTGACTGAGGTGTCGTGACCTGTGAGGTTTATCACTTCGTCCGTCGGCTCGTAGATCTAGGCTAGATCTGGCCGGAGTTGGTGAAAATCTTCGGGCTTCGACCGCAGACCTTGACCGGTGACCGGTGACTGAGGCGCCGTGACCGATGACTGTGAGGTGGGCGCCGTCTGAAATAAAACTAGAAAATACAGCAAATGAGCGGGAGGAAGACAACTCAGAGTACAAACATGCCGCTTGTTGCCTGACGTCGCCGGCCCTCGCTGGTGGTTGTGCTCGGAGCAGTCGCCACCACTCTCTTTCTCTCTCGCCCAAATCTCAATCCTGTTTGTATTTGGCGGTAGCTGGGAAGTGACAAAAATTCAAGATTAGGGTTTATTTTGACTAAATCTTTAGCGACGGTCAAGAGGGGTCGCCAAAATCGGTCGCTAACTTAGCGACTGCAACGTCGGTCGCAAAATTCTGTCGCTAAAACCAAGTTTTCGTTGACCGTGGATGTTTAGCGACAGCAAAAAATAGCGGTCGCTAAAGTTTAGTTTAGCGACCGCATGTTTTGACAGTCGCAAAACTGCAGTCGCTAAAGTCCCTATTTCTTGTAGTGAGAATTAATTGCCACGAAAAAGTAAAATTGATTAGTGCCTTGGTTTAGCAGTGATTGCAAGATTAAAGTTTCATCAAAAGTACCATCAATGAGATTTAGTGACAATTGTCTTCACTGCAAGAAGAGTAAATGAGAATTAAATATATCCATTTCTAATGTCTAAACTAACATTTGGAGAATAATGTTTTTTTGGTTCACTGTATCCAATGGATCAATTTTTATTTTTTTTTAAACTTTCTTTGACATACATTTTAAATCTAACTTCTTAGGCAATAGCAAATTGATCTTAATATGTTCTTCACATTCTTTTGTCAGTGAAATTTACTTTCTACTAAATAAACTTGTACCTTTTTTCACCTATATAGTTACCAAATTAGAATTAGCAAATATAAACAAGGACACTGCCTATTGATATTTCCCCACAAGGATTAATTAATTTTATGAAAATAAAGTTTGCCTCTCCAAAAATAAAAGTGACTATCTTTGATGAATAAACCATGAAAATATAAAAATGTGAAATAGATATTATTATACAATTCAAAACTACTAAAATAAATAACTTTTAATAAAATTGTCCCGTGTTCAGCACGTATTTCTGGGCTAGTACAGTATAAAATAGGATGACAAAAGAAAAAGTTTAGGAAAACACAAACTAAGCACCAAAAGTAGCTTTATATTCGCTGTAATAGTTGGAAAAAGTGCACATATAAATATGCACAGTAAGAACCAAAAATGCACATATTTATAAATATGCGCCCATTCCATGATAATGGGCCTAATACCAAATAAAACCACTCATATGGATGTCCAAGAGGCAGGGGGTGGAACCAGGAATTTTTTTCAAAGGGTGCAAAAATTATGTCGAATTCACCAAAAAAAAATTTAAAATAATATTAAAAACGATTTAAAAAAATTTTCGCATACCATTAGGAATTTATTTCTTGTTTAGGATTTTTATAAGGTTTGCTGCCTAATATGTCAATTCTATTGATGAGGTAAAGTGCTAAAAAGTTGTGAAATTATAATGTCTTGCTTACTGAAGTGGTGCCGGTTGCGGCTCTTACAGTTTGCATCTTAGTCAGTTAATCTTAATTTTATTTTTGAGAGTTGTTTTTTCAATTTGCACCATTAATTTTATTGGAACAGTAATAATCAATTAACAATATTCCCTACCGACAACAGTAATTAATTTTAGTCGGCAACAGAAAACAGTAATAAATTAATAATCAATTAGCATAATTAAGATATAGTTTGTGATAAGTGATAGCATTAACAATAATTTACAGTTGGTCGAAGAGAAAAAATAATTTATAATATTAAGACAGTGTACAAAAAGTTATATACCAATGAAATACTCCATCGTCTCCACTCTCCACAAGCAGTCGAAGAGCAAGACTGCAGCAGCAGGGATCGTCGGTGTCGGCGGGGCGTCAAACACTGCAGCAGGTCAAGCAGCCAGCTTGAGCGCGGTCGCCGACAGGGTGAGGCCGTGAAGGGCTAGATCTGGCGACTGGTCGTTGGTCGGACGGAGTAGCCGACAGTCGAAGTCTCGTCGTCGGCGGTCGACCGTTCTTTAAGAGTTCAAGATCTGGTCGTCCCTTGTCGAAGATCTACTGTCTGAAGGTGTCAAGGTGGGTTCAGATCGCCTCGCGGGCTCGCAGGCTATGGCCAAATTTGGTCACCGGTCGGAGTAGCTCTATCCACTGTCCACCGGTGAGAGAGAGAGAGAGAGAGTGCCGAAAAAAAATCTTCAGAAGTCAGGGGGTCAGGGGGTGCTTCAGCCCCCCCTTGTCACCACGTAGGTCCGCCCCTGCCAAGAGGTGCAAAAATTATACCTGATGAAGATCCATGGGTATATGAATTTCCAACCATCACACAGAAGAAAAAGAGAGCTGCTCCAAGCTTCAGGCACACTCAATCAGACATCATCCAAGGATAACATTAAAACCAAAGCTGAAACGAAGCCCTAGCAAAAGCCTAATGCAGTCCGTACGAAAATAAGACCCATGAAACTCAAGCACAGCACAAAAACAGACTTTAATAGAAAGCGAAATATTCGTTCAATAAACATGACAACCGACATTCAAAGACACCAAGTAAGCATGAAGATCAGGACAGGTAAAAACATAAATGAGAAGCAAATCAAACTGCACCGATGTTATGCAACGAGCAATTAGAATATCCTCCCCAGCCCTAAAGACAAAAGATTGAAAGATAAATCCTACAACAAGAACAACCGTGGTAGTAAATATAACTAAAAAGCAGGAATAGAAGAAAAAGGCATTGCTTAACTAGCATTGAAACCATGGTTTGAGACGCGTCAATTTTCTATGCGTCACAATGTTTAGAAGTCGAGATTCAGCATAGGGCCACTAGCAACAGAAAACAAAAGATCACTTCTGCTGTATTAGAGGATATGGTACTAACCCGTAAGAGTAATGATTCAGCTAGGTATTGTTCCATAGACCCTTTATATTTGCTTGCCCTTATCCAAATCCTAATCTTTAACTTGAACTGTGTTTTTTCCTTCGATAAGTAAATTTAGGATTTAATCACATGCGAGCTTGGACGTGGATATGGATGACACAAAAAGAACAAATCAAATCAAACGACGGATCCTACTCCTAAAAGTACTCATACAACAAACTCAAATGAATCCATTGGTCTTATGTAATGAAGAAGAGGAATTTGAGTTTACGAAAGCTCACCAGTTTTCTAAAATGCCTTCTATTCCAAACCTATTGGCCGTACCCATGGATTCATTGCAGGTCCCATTTTACACAACACGTCAAATTTTTCAATGGTCACTTTTCAAAACTCTCAAACCGGTCAAAGCAACGCATGCTCAAGTCATGTGCATTTTCTCGGCGCATCTCAACCTTCACAGACCCATTTTAAATTGGCCGGTCGCTTGCCTCCCCTTTTGAGGGTCGGCCACTTCCCTTTATTGAAGATCGTCAGCGTGCCTTCCCCCTTGGGGGTCGACCGGCTCCCCTCCTTGAGGTTCGTCAGGCTTTCCTCCTTGGGGGTTGGTCACCTTCTTTCAAAGAGGGTCGGGTGCCTTCCCTCAATGGGGGTCGGCGTGCCTCCTTACCCCTTTTAGGGGGTTGACCTATTTCCTCACCAACTCATGCATACCCTATTTCTTACTTCGGCCAAACGCTACAGGAGCTTGATCCGCGCACCATCTTTGTGACGTCGGCCACCCGCGTTGTCTTCGCGACTCCCGCCGTCGCCAGCGTGCCAACTTGGCGAAGGCAAAAGTCAGCGGCGGTGGGCTATGGCGATTCACCGGGGGGGGGGGGGGGTTCTCAAAACAAAAACCAAAACTGGAAACTCAAAACTTCAAAATGGGAGTTTCCAAAAACAGCCCCTGTTTTAAAAACTGGTTTTCAAAACTGAAGGGAAAAAAATGAAAGTTGTGTGACAAACGCGTTTTTTCTCTCCAGTTTACAAAATGGGAGAAAAACCTAGAAACTTAAATGTTATCAAACGCTACCCAAATGTTCTTACATAGGAACCATGAGTAGCATTAGGCATTTATATAGCATTCCATCAAAGGTCACAAAGAGGAGAAATAAAAGTAGGATCATAAACAAAAGGAGAAAAGCAGAAAGCTCACCATTATGATCCAACTCACCACAAAGTCCGACCCATTGAATCGATGTATGATCACGTCATTTCTAAAGAGACAAGTTCGATCAATCCTATAATCCAAGTTCAACATAGACCAAAAATGGTGTGTGCATGCGCGCGCGCGTGAGTGAGAGAGGATCAACTGCGTGTGGTCAAGATTTCATCGTCATCTACTGTCGTAGCCTGTTTGTTTGCCATTTGAAATGATCATAAAAAGGAATTTTTTGGTTTGTATTTTGTTATTTTCTATTTTTAGTTTGAGTAAAATTACTCAAACATAGCCAAAAATTCTCTAGAGAATTCATTCCTCCTCTCCTACTGTTCACCCTCTTTCTTCCACTCCTCTACTATTGGTCACATCACCATTAAATAACGAATTCGCTCCTTTTTTCTCTTTGGTTTCTTTGTTCTTTATTCATTAAACTCATTGATCTCTCTCACACAAGATTTCACACCGATGCCAAGGAAAGTGGGTTCGTAGTCGATGTGGAGGTGCCACAAGGAATACAGTCCGAGTCAGATGCCAAGTATGATTATGTAGGATACAACAAGGATGGATCAAGGGCAGAGATCAAGGGCTTCTCCGACAGAGCCTGAGGGTGGCAGTGCTCTGAGGGCGATGGCGCAGGTTGAATACACAATGACAATCGTAGTCCTATATATTTCTCTCTAGAATTCTAGAGTGAGAAAGTGAAAAATGTTCAAGTCTCTAAGAATCCTCAAATGAATTCTCAAGACCTCTATTTATAGAGATTGAGATGATGATTCATCATGCGACACGTGGCGCTCCCCGGGTGTAACACGTCACCGAGGGGTCCACAGCTGCAGGTGCTCCACGGACTGTCGAATCGCATATTCACCTGGCCTACCCCGCACAGCATCGCTTCATCTGTCTGGAAAGACTGGCTCCCATAGCATCGGTGTGGCTAGAGAACACCATTGATCTAGCCACCAATCCAAGCCCTTGCGGAGTCCCACAGGCCTGGTAGCTGTAGGGAAGACCCAACTCCTGACTGCCAGGCAGACTAGGCACGATGCCCTTTGAAGACCTATTCCTATCTCAGAGTGACCCCGGGGTCATAGTCCATAGGGGTGCTGACGTAACCCCCAGTGCCGGAGCACGTAGGCCAGTCACGAAGACACCCTGGCAGAGATAGTGTCCCGGAGGAGTTGCCTATCTCGCAGGTGAGTCCCTGTGCCAGAGCACTCAGAGCACGTCAAGGTAACATCCTGAAGGAACCGTCTACCCGACGGGCCGAGGTAGTATCCCAAAGAAGTAGTCTACCTGGCAGAAGGGGAGTTAAAAAGCTCCCTGGCGGAGATAGTGTCTCAGAGGAGTGGCCTATTTCGCAGGCCGAGGTAGTATCCAGGAGGAGCCGTCTACCTGGCCAGCTAAGGTAGCATGCCGGAGGAGCCATCTACCTGGCAGAAGGGGAGTTAAAAAGCTCCCTGGTGGAGATAGTGTCCAGGAGGAGTCGCCTATCCCTGCGGGTAAGTCCTTGTGCTGGAGCACTTGGAGCGCGTCACGGTAGCATCCGAGAGGAGCCGTCTACTTGACAGAAGGGGAGTTGAAAAGCTCCATGGCAGAGATTGTGTCCTGGAGGAGTTGTCTATCCCAGCGAGTGAGTCCTTGTGCTGGAGCCGTCGAGGTAGCATCCTGGAGGAGCCGTCTACCTGGCAGAAGGGGAGTTGAAAAGTTCCCTAGCAGAGATAGCTAGTGTCCCAGAGGAGTAGCCTATCCCGCGAGATGCTGCACACTCCAGAGGAATTGCCTATCCACGTCCATGGAGGGGGCGCATGGTGTGGTGAATGAGTGAGGTGCCCGGGGAGCAGGTAACATGATTGTGGCGCATGAGTGCGATGAAGTGCATATGGTGCTGGGGGCACGACATTGTGACAGAGAGCATGGGGCGACGGGGGTCTAGGAGATAGCACCCACATGACGGGCGACGAGTGTCGTGAAGTCACCGCAGGATATGAACGTCGGTGAGTCGTCGCTGGTTATGGATGTCCTGGAGTTGGCACGGGCGACGGATGTCACCTAGTCGGCGCAGGCGACGGACGTTGTCCAGTCAGCGCGGGCGAAGGGCGTCGTGAAGTCGGCACGGGCGACGAACGTGGTTGAGTCGGCGCAGGCGACGGACGTCGGCGTGTCTTCACGGGCGATGGACGTCATAGAGTCAGCACGGACGAAGGGGTGCCACCACAAGCCCCCAGTGCCGGAGCACGTAGGCCAGTCACAAAGACACCCTGGTGGAGATAGTGCCCCGGAGGAGTCACCTATCCCGCGGGTGAGTCCTTGTGCTGGAGCACTCAAAGCTCATCAAGGTAGCATCCCGGAGGAGCCGTCTACCTGACGGGCCGAGGTAGGATCTCGGAGGAGCCGTCTACCTGGCGGAAGGAGAGTTGAAAAGCTCCCTGACGGAGATAGTGTCCCAGAGGAGTCGCCTATTCCGCAGGCCGTGGTAGCATCCCGAATGAACCGTTTATCTGGACGGCCGAGGTAGCATTCCGGAGGAGCTGTCTACCTGACAGAAGGGGAGTTAAAAATCTCCTAGGCGGAAATAGTGTCCCAGAGGAGTCGTCTTTCCCCGCGGGTGAGTCCTTATGCTGGAGCAGTCGGAGCGCATCAAGGTAGCATCCCAGACGAGCCGTCTACCCGACTGCCCGAGGTAGCATCTCGGAGGAGCCGTCTACCTAGCGGAAGGGGAGTTGAAAAGCTCCCTGGCGAAGATAGTCTCCTAGAGGAGTCGTCTATCCCCGCGGGTGAGTCCTTGTAACAGAGCAC